>JAGDQP010046740.1:5185-15214 GCA_022664845.1 Lepisma saccharinum
AGGTGTTTAGAGGAAATCCATCAAATATCTCGAGGACACCCATGAAATATCTCCAGCAAACCGATCAAATAACTTCAGGACACCGATCAAATATCTCCAGGACACCCATCAAATATATATAGGACACCCAGCAAATATCTGAAGGACACAGGTTAAATATCTGCTGCACACTGATAAACATCTCCAGTACACAGGTTTAATATATGCAGGACACTGATCAAATATCCCAGGATACCGAACAAATATCTCAAGGACACCGATCAGGTGTTTAGAGGAAATCCATCAAATATCTCGAGGACACCCATGAAATATCTCCAGCAAACCGATCAAATAACTTCAGGACACCGATCAAATATCTCCAGGAAACCGATCAAACTACTCAAGGACATCAGTTAAATATCTCCAGGACACCCATCAAATATCTCCAGGACACCATTCAAATATCTCCAGGAGACCCATGAAATATTTCCAGGGCACCGATCAAAAAAATTCAGGACACCGATCAAATATCTCTAGGACACCGATCAAATATCTCCAGGACGCCATCAAGTATCTTCAGGACACCGATCAAATATCTCCATGACACCCATCGAATATCTCCATGATACCGACCAAATATCTCCAGGACATGGATCAGGTGTTTCCAGAAAAACCATCAAATATCTACAGGACACCCATGAAATATCTCCAGGACACCGGTCAGAAAACTTGAGGACACCGATCAAATATCTCCACGACACCGATGGAACATCTCAAAGTCACCAGTTAAATATCTCCAGGACACCCATCAAATATCTCCAGGACACCCATAAATATCTCCATGACACCGATCAAAAATCTCCAGGACACAGGGTAAATATCTGCAGGACACTGATAAAATATCTCCAGGACACCCATCAGATATCTCCAGGACACCGATCAGATATCTCCAGGACACAATTGAAATATCTCCGGGGCACCGATCAAATATGTCCGGGACAACGATCAAATATCTCCAGGAAACCGATCAAACATCCCCAGGACACATGTTAAATATCTGCAGGACACTGATCAAATATCTCCAATACACTGATCAAATATCTCCAGGACACCGATCGAATATCTCCAGGACACCGATCAGATATCTCCAGGACACCATTCAAATATCTCCAGGACACCGATCAAATATCTCCAGGACACCGATCAAATAACTCTAGGACGCCGATCAAACAACTCCAGGACACAGGTTAAATATTTGGAGGACATTGATCAAATATCTCCTGGACACTGATCAAATATCTCCAGGACACCGATCAGATATCTCCGGGACACCATTCAAATATCTCCAAGACACAGAACAAATATCTCCAGGACACCGATCAAATATCTCCAGGACACCAATCAAATATCTCCAGGACACCGATCAGATATCTCCAAAACACCATTCAAATATCTCCAGGACAATGATCAAATATCTCCAGGACACCGATCAAATAACTCCAGGACACCGATCAAACATCCCCAGGACACAGGTTAAATATCTGCAGGACACTGATAAAATATCTCCAAGACACCGATCAAATAACTCCAGGACACAGGATAAATATCTGCATTACACTAATCACATATCTCCAGGACACTGATCAAATATCTCCAGGACACCGATCAGACATCTCCAGGACACCATTCAAATATCTCCAAGATAGAGAACAAATATCTCCAGGACACCGATCAAATATCTCCAGGACACCAATCAAATATCTCCAGGACACCATTCAAATATCTCCAGTACATCGATCAAATAACACAAGGACACCGATCAAACATCCACAGCTCACAGGTTAAATATCTGCAGGACACTGATAAAATATCTCCAAGACACCGATCAAATAACTCCAGGACACCGATCAAACAACTCCAGGACACAGGTTAAATATCTGCATTAAACTGATCAAATATCTCCAGGACACCAATCAAATATCTCCAGGACACCATTCAAATATCTCCAAGATAGAGAACAAATATCTCCAGGACACCAGTCAAATGTCTTCAGCACACCAATCAAATATCTCCATAACACAGATCAAATATCTCCAGTACACCGATCAATTAAATCCAGGACAGCGATCAAACATCCCCAGGTCACAGGTTAAATATCTGCATTACACTGATCAAATATCTCCAACACACTGATCAAATGTCTCCAGGGCACCCATCAGATATCTCCAGGACACCATTTAAATATCTCGAAGATAGAGAAAAAATATATCTAGGACACCGATCAAATATCTCCAGGACACCAATCAAATGTCTCAAAGACACCATTCAAATATCTCCAGGACACCGATCAAATATCTCCAGTACACCGATCAAATAACTCCAGGACACCGATCAAACATCCCCAGGTCACAGGTTAAATATCTGCATTACACTGATCAAATATCTCCAGGACACTGATCAAATATCTCCAGGATATCGATCAGATATCTCCAGGACACCATTCAAATATCTCCAAAATAGAGAACAAATATCTCCAATACACCGATCGAATATCTCCAGGACACCGATCAAATATCTCCTGGACACTATTCAAATATCTCCAAGATAGAGAAAAATATCTCCAGGACACCGATCAAACATCTCCTGAACACCAATCAAATATCTCCAGGACACCATACAAATATCTCCAGTACACCGATCAAATAACTCCAGGACACAGATCAAGCATCTCCAGGTCACAGGTTAAATATCTGCAGGTCAATGATAAAATATCTCCAAGACACCGATCAAATAACTCCAGGACACCGATCAAAAAATCCAGGACACAGTTTAAATATCTGCATTAAACTGATCAAATATCTCCAGGACACTTATCAAATATCTCCAGGACACCGATCAGGTATCTCCGGGACACCATTCAAATATCTCCAAGATAGAGAACAAATATGTCCAAGATAGAGAACAAATAACTCCAAGACACCGATCAAATATCTCCAGGACACCAATCAAATATCTCCAGGACACCATTCAAATATCTCCAAGATAGAGAACAAACATGTCCAGGACACCGATCAAATATCTCCAGGACACCAATCACATATCTCAAGGACACCATTCAAATATCTCCAGGACACCGATCAAATATCTCCAGTACACCGATCAAATATCTCCAGGACACCGATCAAACATCCCCAGTTCACAGGTTAAATATCTGCATGACACTGATCAAATATCTCCAGGACACTGATCAAAGAGCTCCAGGACTCCGATTAGATATCTCCAGGGCACCATTCAAATATCTCCAAGAGAGAGAAAAAATATATCCAGGACACCGATCAAATATCTCCAAGACACCAATCAAATATCTCCAGGACACCATTCAAATATCTCCAGGGCACCGATCAAATATCTCCAGTACACCGATCAAATATCTCCAGGACACCGATCAAACATCCGCAGGTCACAGGTTAAATATCTGCATTACACTGATCAAATATCTCCAGGACACTGATCAAATATCTGCAGCACACCGATCAGAGATCTCCAGGACACCATTCAAATGTCTCCAAGATAGAGAACGAATATCTCCCGGACACCGATCAAATATCTCCAGGACACCAATTAAATATCTCCAGGACATTATTCAAATATCTCCAGGACACCGATCAAATATCTCCAGTATACCGATCAAATAACTCCAGGACACCGATCAAACATCCCCAGGTCACAGGTTAAATATCTGCAATACTCTGATAAAATATCTCCAATACACGGACCAAATATCTCCAGGACACCGATCAAATATCTCCAGGACACCGACCAGATATCTCCAGGACACGATACAAATATCTCCAGAGCACCGATCAAATATCTCCAGGAAATCGATCAAATATCTCCAGGACACCGATCAAACATCCCCAGGTCACAGGTTAAATATCTGCAGGACGCTGACATAATATCTCCAATACACTTATCAAATATCTCCAGGACACCAATCAAATATCTCAAGGACACCAATCAGATATCTCCATGACACCAATCAAATATCTCCAGGACACTGATCAAATATCTCCGAGACACCGATCAAATGACTCCAGGACACCATTCAAATATCTCCAGGACACTGATCAAATATCTCGAGGACACCGATCAAATAACTCCAGGACACCGATCAAACATCCTCAAGTCCCAGGTTAGATATCTGCAGGCCACTGATAAATTATCTCCAAGACACTGATCCAATAACTCCAGCACACCGATCAAACAACTCCAGGACACAGGTTAAATATCTGCATTACACTGATCAAATATTTCCAGGACACTGATCAAATATCTCCAGGACACCGATCAGATATCTCCAGGACACCATTCAAATATCTCCAAGATAGAGAACAAATATCTCCAGGATACCGATCAAATATCTCCAGGACACCAATCAAATATCTCCGGGACACCATTCAAATATCTCCGGGACACCGATCAAATATCTCGAGTACACCGATCAAATAACTCCAGGACACCGATCAAACATCCCCAGGTCACAGGTTAAATATCTGCAGGACACTGATAAAATATCTCCAATACACTTACCAAATATCTCCAGGACACCGATCATATATCTCCAGGACACCGACCAGATATCTCCAGGACACCATTCAAATATCTCCAGGGCACCGATCAAGTATCTCCAGGAAAACGATCAAATATCTCCAGGACACTGATCAAAAACATCCCCAGGACATAGGTTAAATATCTGCAGGACACTGACAAAATATCTCCAATACACTGATCAAATATCTCCAGGATACCGATCAAATATCTCCAGGACATCAATCAGATATCTCCAGGACACCGATCAAATATCTCCAGGACACCGATCAAATATCTCCAGGACACCGTTCAAATAACTCCAGGACTCCGATCAAAAAACTCCAGGACATAGGATAAATATCTGCAGGACACTGATCAAATATCTCCAGGACACTGATCAAATATCTCCAGGACATCGATCAGATATCTCCAGGATACCATTCAAATATCTCCAAGGCACAGAACAAATAACTACACGACACCATTCACATATCTCGAGGACACCGATCAAATATCTATAGGACACCCAGCAAATATCTCCAGGACACAGGTCAAATATCTGCAACACACTGATCAGACATCTCCAGTACACAGGTTAAATATCTTCAGGATACCGACCAAATATCTCCAGGAAACCCATCAGGTGTTTCCAGGAAATCCATCAAATATCTCCAGGACACCCATGAAATATCGCCAGGAGACCCATCAAAAAACTTCAAGACAACGAACAAATATGTCCAGGAAATCGATCAAGCATCTCAAGGACACCAGTTAAATATCTCCAGGACACCCATGAAATATCTCCAGGACACCATTCAAATATGTCCAGGAGACCCAGGAAATATTTCCAGGACACCGATCAGATATCTCCAGGACACCATTCAAGTATCTCGAGGACACCGATCAACTATCTCGAGGACACCGACCAAACATCTCAAGGATACCAATGAAATATATCCAATACACCCAACAAATATCTACAGGACAAACATCAAATATCTCCAGGACACCGATCAAACATATCCAGGACACAGGTCAAATATCTGCAGGACACTGTTCAAATATTTCCAGGACACTGATCAAATATCTCGAGGACACCGATCATTTATCTCCAGGACACCGACCAAACATCTCAAGGACACCAATGATATATATCCAATACACCCAACCAATATCTCTAGGGCACCATTAAATATCTCAAGGACACCGACCAAATATCTCCAGGAAACAAATCAAATATCTCCAGGACATCGATCAAATATCTCTAGGACACCGGTCAAATATCTCCAGTACACGGATCAAATATCTCCAGGACACCGATCAAATATTTCCAGGACACCCATCAAATATCTCCAGGACACCCATCAAAATCTGTAGGACACCCAGCAAGTATCTCCAGGACACAGGTTAAATATCTGCAGCACACTGATCAAACATCTCCAGTACACAGGTTAAATATCTGCGGGACACTGATCAAAAATCCCCAGGATACCGACCAAATATATCCAGGACACCGATCAGGTGCTTTGAGGAAATCCATCAAATATCTTCAGGACACCCATGAAATATCTCCAGGACACCGATCAAATAACTGTAGGACACCGATCAAATATCTCGAGGACAATGATCAAACATCTCAAGGACACCAGTTAAATATCTCTAGGACACCCATCAATTATCTCCAGGAGACCATTCAAATATCTCCAGGAGCCCCATGAAATATTTTCAGGACACCGATCAAATAACTTCAGGACACCGATCAGATATCTCCAGGACACCGATCAAACATCTCAAGGACACCAGTTAAATATCTCCAGGACACCCATGAAATATCTCCAGGACACCATTCAAAAATGTCCAGGAGACCCATGAAATATTTCAAGGACACCGATCAAATAACTTCAGGACACCGATCAAATATCTCTAGGACACCGATCAAATATCTCCAGGAGACCAATCAAGTATCTTCTGGACACCGATGAAATATCTCCAGGACACCGATCAAACATCTCCAGGACACCGATCAAATAACTGCAGGCCCCGATCAAACATCCCCAAGTCACAGGTTAAATATCTGCAGGATACTGATAAAATATCTCCAAGACACCGATCCAATAACTCCAGGACACCGATCAAACAGCTCCAGGACACAGGTAAATTTTTTGCATTACACTGATCAAATATCTCCAGGACACCGATCAAATATCTCCAGGACACCGACCAAATATCTCCAGGACACCATTCGAATATCTCCAGGGCACCGATCATCTATCTCCAGGACACCGACCAAATATCTGAAGGACACCAATGAAATATATCCAATACACCCAACAAATATCTACAGGACAAACATCAAATATCTCCAGGACACCCATCAAAAAACTCCAGGACACAGGTTAAATATCTGCATTACACTGATCAAATATCTCGAGGACACCGATCAAATATCTCCAGGACACCGACCATATATCTCCAGGACACCATTCAAATATCTCCAGGGCACCGATCAACTATCTCCAGGGCACCGACCATACATCTCAAGTACACCAGTTAAATATATCCAGGACACCCAACAAATATCTCCAGGAAAAACATCAAATGTCTCCAGGATACCGATCAAACATCTCCAGGACACAGGTCAAATATCTGCAGGACACTGATCAAATATCTCCAGGACACCGAACAAATATTTCCAGGACACCGATCAGATATCTCCAGGGCACCATTAAATATCTCAAGGACACCGACCAAATACGTCCAGGAAATAAATCAAATATCTCCAGGACATCGATCAAATATCTCTAGGACACCGATCAAATATCTCCAGTACACGGATCAAATATCTCCAGGACACCGATCAAATATCTCCAGGACACCCATCAAATATCTCCAGGACACCCATCAAATATCCATAGGACACCCAGCAAATATCTCCAGGACACAGGTTAAATATCTGCAGCACACTGATCAAACATCTCCAGGACACAAGTAAAATATCTGCAGGACACTGATCAAATATCTCCAGGACACCGATCAAATATCTCCACGAAACCGATCAGATATCTCCAGGGCACCATTAAACATCTCAAGGACACCGACCAAATATCTCCAGGAATCAAATCAAATATCTCCAGGACATCGATCAAATATATCTAGGACACCGGTCAAATATCTCCAGTACACGGATCAAGTATCTACAATACACCGATCAAATATCTCCAGGACACCCATCAAATATCTCCAGGACACCCATCAAATATCTATAGGACACCCAGCAAATGTCTCCGGGCACAGGTTAAATATCTGCAGCACACTGATCAAACATCTCCAGTACACAGGTTAAATATCTGCAGGACACTGATCAAAGATCCCCAGGATACCGACCAAATATCTCCAGGACACCGATCAGGTGTTTAGAGAAAATCCATCAAATATCTCCAGGACACCCATGAAATATCTCCCGGACACCGATCAAATAACTTCAGGACACCGATCAAATATCTCAAGGACACCGATCAAACATCTCAAGGACACCAGTTATATATCTCAAGGACAAACATCAAATATCTCCAGGACACCATTCAAATATCTCCATTAGACCCATAAAATATTTTCAGGACAACGATCATATAACTTCAGGACACCGATCAAATATCTCCAGGACACCGATCAAACATCTCAAGGACACCAGCTAATATCTCCAGGACACCGATCAAATATCTTCAGGAAACCATTCAAATATGTCCAGGACACCAATCAAGTATCTTCAGGACAACGATAATATATCTCCAGGACACCGATCAAATATCTCCAGGACACCACTCAATTATGTCCAGGACACCGATCAAATAACTCCAGGACACAATTTAATTATCTGCAGGACACTGATCAAATATCTCCAGGACACCGATCAAATATCTCCAGGACACCGACCAGATATCTCCTGGACACCATTCAAATATCTCCAGGGCACCGATCAAATATCTCCAGGAAAACAAATAGATCCAGGACACCGATCAAATAACTCCAGGACACAGGTTAGACATCTGCAGGACACAGGTTAAATATCTGCATTACACTGATCAAATATCTCCATTACACCGATCAGATATCTCCAGGACACCATTCAAATATCTTCAAGACACAGAACAAGTATCTACAGGACAATCATCAAATATCTCCAGGACACCACTCAAATATCTCCTGGACACCGATCAAGTATCTCCAGGACACCAATGAAATATCTCCAGTACACCGATCAAATAACTCCAGGACACCGATCAAACATCATCAGGTCACAGGTTAAATAACTCCAGGACACCGTTCAAACATCATCAGGTCACAGGTTAAATATCTGCATAACACCGATAAAATATCTCTAATACACTGACCAAATGTCTCCAGGACACCGATCAAATATCTCCAGGACACCGATCAGATATCTCCAGGACACAATTCAAATATCTCCAGGACACTGACGAGATATCTCCAGGACACCGATCAATTAACTCCAGGACACCGATCAAACATCCCCAGGTCACAGGTTAAATATTTGCAGGACACTGAAAAAATATCTCCAATACACTGATCAAATATCTCCAGGACACCGATGAAATATCTTTAGGACACCAATCAGATATCTCCAGGACACCGATCAAATATCTCCAGGACACCGATCAAATATCTCCAGGACACCGATCAAATAATTCCAGGACGCCGATCAAACAACTCCAGGACACAGGTTAAATATCTCCAGGACAATCATCAAATATCTCCAGGACATAAATCAAATATCTCCACGACACCAATCAAGTATCTCCAGGACACCATTCAATTATCTCCAGGACACCGATCAAATATCTCCAGGACACCCATCAAATATCTCCATGATACCGACCAAATATCTCCAGGAAACGGATCAGGTGTTTCCAGAAAAAACATCAAATATCTCCAGGACATCCATGAAACATCTCGAGGACACCGATCAGTTATCTCCAGGACACCATTCACATATCTCCAGGACACCGATAAAATATCTGCAGGACGCCATTCAAATATCTCCAAAACACCGATCAAATATCTCCAGTACAAAGGTTAAATATCTGCAGGACACTGATCAAATATCCCCAGGAAACCGATCAAATATCTCCAAAACACCGATCAAAGATCTCAAGGAAACCAGTTAAATATCTCAAGGACACACATCAAATATCTCCAGGAGACCCATCAAATATCTCCAGGAGATCGATCAAACATCTCCAAGACACAGGTCAAATATCTGCAGGACACAGATCAAATATCTCCAGGACACTGATCAAATATCTCCAGGATACCGACCAAATATCTGCAGGAAACCGATCAGGTGTTTCCAGGAAATCCATCAAATATATCCAGGACACCCATGAAATATCGGCAGGACACCCATCAAATAACTTCAAGACACCGATCAAAAATCTCCAT
>JAGDQP010046742.1:670-15214 GCA_022664845.1 Lepisma saccharinum
TAGTATTCAGGAAGGTAAGATGATCACCGTAAATTTTAAAACCTTTATTAAACACATTATTGGGATGGTCCTGTGCCAGAACGGATCAAATACATTTTAAGTTTTCTACCTTATTAATGCATTTACAGTCACCGTTGCAAGAAAAGAACAATGTCAGACCTGTTTTTACAACAATCGAGACCATTGGAATTTAGGCTATTAACTGGGGTGATTTGGGACGATAGAAACACTCATTCTCAGCAAAAGTACAACACAACTTAACTTTATTCAAGTTTACTTCAATTCTTAAATACTGTTGAGTTGTTTCGTATTTTTGCTGAGAATTAATTTTTCTATCATTCCAAATCTCATCAGTCTAACGTCCAAAGGACTCAATTAGTGTAAAAACAGGCCAGACATAACATCATTTATTTTTAAAATTTCGTTTCCACATACAAAAACAAGTCCCACTGTCTACAAATACTCAATAAAGCTATCAAGGTACGTGTCTGAACTTCGAGACTTATTTACAGCAGATGGATAACGATACAAGTATATACATATATTGTTTCTTTTTGCAAATAACAAACTGTTCATAACAGTCGCACAAATACCATTATTTTCACCAAATCTCTATTTGTGCATTCTACGCACAGAGGCTGGGGAACTCGTCAGTTATAATGTACAGCTTGAACAGGATTCTTTGTCTCATTAGCAAACATTATGAGTTTGTGAATTAGCGTTCTGAGAATGCTTAGCACCATTCGATAGAGTATCCAGAAAAAACCTGGAAAACAGAAATTTTTAGCTGCGGAACCTAAATAGTTATGGAGATCTTCAACTTTGGAACTATTAAGGTTAGGAAAGTGATTGTCGTTGGAAAGGTTCGGCAAGATGAGTTCAAACTTGTGTCATTCATTTAGATTGTAGGGGCCTTTCCCGAGTTTCAGGGAGGGTATTCCAACTTTGGAACTACTATGGCTAGGAAACTGGTTGAGCTGTCGTTGGAAAGGTCTTGGCAAGACGAGTAGAAACCTATGTCACTCATCCATATTGCAGGGGGATTCTCGAGTTTCAACGCGAGGGAGATTTTCAATAGGGTGGACCTACTTTTTTTTTAGATATTGGAGTTCTAGTTGTCATCAAAAGTTGTGCATTGGTACCAAATAAAGCCATGCCAAATATCGCCGTCCTAAAACAGTATTTAACTGGGCCCCTGGACCCCTATAGGGATCAATGGTTTTTTGAAAATCAGTGAATAAGAATATTATACCAGTTTCCACATTTTGAAATTCGAGTAGTTATGAAAAGTTGTGCATTGGTGCCAAATTTCGCCATGTCAAATGTGGCCCATCTTGGCCGTCAAACGTTTTTGGACGTTTTCATACTAAAATTTTTTAGGGCCCCGGGGCCCGGCTAGATGTTTTTATCCGGCTGTGTTTCGGCGAACAAATAGAACATAATGTTCTACAACTTTTGCACGCTACTCGAACTCAAATTTCTAAGAATAAAAATAAGCTATTTTCAAAATTATCGTTTCCTCGGGCCCGCGGGTAAATATTTTTGACCCAGCTGTGTTTGGGGCGACCAAACATAACATAACATTCTATAACTTTTGTACGGTATTTAAACACAACTTTCTAACATTTTTTTCATTGGGGCCCCAAAACTGCCGATTTTTTTTTACTTTACAATTTGAGTTATATTTGTTCGTCAAAACACAGCCAGATCAAAAAATTTCTAGCCGGGCCCTGGAGCCCGCGAAACGTTTTGTTTGAAAACGGCCAAGAAGGACCACATTTGACATGGTGACATTTCATACTAATGTACACTTTTCATAAATACTCGAACCCCAAAATGTGGAAAGTAGTATAATATTTTTACTACTTGTTTTGAAAAAAAATGGTCTTTTTACGGTCCAGGGCCCAGGTTAAATATTGTTTTAGGACGGCCAATATTTGCCATGGATTTTTTTGGTATCAGTGCACAACTTTTGTTGACAACTCGAACCTCCATATCTGGAAAATAAATCGGCCCACCCTAATTTTCAACTTTAAAACTACTAGGGCTACGAAAGTGGTTGAGGTGTCCTTGAAAAGGTCTCAGGAAGACGAGTTCATACAGAAATTATTTATCTAGATGGCAAGAGCACTTCCCGAGTTTTGGGAGGGGAGGTTTCAATGTTGGAACTACTGGGGATAGGAAGATGGTTTATGTGTCGTTGGAAAGAGCTCGCCACAAATTTTCGAAAGCAACGTTGATCATATAAATAGAATTCTTGCCGCTGAAGCGCGGTAGTAGTTTATGTGCACAGTCCCCATGCAGGACTTCGCCTCGCTTGTTTTTATTTTGCAAGTTCTCTGAACGTCTGTTAGTTTACAAATACCCTTCTTCAAACATTCATCAAATTAAATTCTGTGAAAAGAAAATGGGTTGTTGAAAAGACATGTATTGTATTCTGAATAACGAAGATGAAATTTCATATTTAAATCTATTTTTTGAATGAAGACTGCTTGTCAACTTGAGTCAGAAAAGAAAAAGAGGAAAACAACGGAGGTAGACAACAAGATCGAGGATGTATAGAACATTATCTCTTAGCGAAGCATTATATTAACATAGTAACAGGCACAATACAATACTAATAGAAATAACAACGTAAATCGTTTCAGGAAACAATTCATGAACAAGTGACGGCATCACAAACACTCCTGCAAGTATGAGAAACCAGTACAATGGACTCTGTTTAGCGAGGAAAGCTATTGTCTGAAAAATACAATAAATGTGTTTTAAAATTGTTGTCACCAACGATATATTTAAACTAGCATATAATATATGAATCACAAGAGAATATCTTCTTATATTTACATGATAATAATAAGGCTTCCGGATGCGCTCGCTTTGTTCATTTCCATTCTGTACTGTTTCTGAAAAGAACTACGTAGACATATATATTTACCCTGTACGTCCTATGGAAAACTACCGTTAAGCTAATAATAATAATTGCAACCCATTTCAAATATTGATGCAATTAAAAAAGGTTAGAATATACGCAGGTATCAACATTGGAGATGAATTTGAATATTTCAATTATAATCAGTCAAGCTTCCGCTCCAAACGTAACATAAGCAATTAATTATGCTATTAAACACGCTCCACATAGCAGCTAAGAATAAATGATGCTATTAAACACAACATGGTTAACAGAGACGTCAGTGTATTATTGTATTAAAATTAATCTATGTAATCGTACTTTTCTTTCTACTGACATTGATTCTCTACTAGCAAAATCTTCCTCTTATATTTTCGCGTCAATAACAGTTCCTTTTCTCTGTAAGCCTGTCAACAATGAGTTAGTTTCGAATATAATTATTATTCGTGGATTAAGACATCATTAGGAAAAACACAGGGTTCCATTCGGGGGCCTTTACAATTAATGATGCACTTCTTATCTTTAAACATAATCTTTCTGCAGATTTTCTGCAATGAGGTATTCCACGTCAAACCGAACATTTTGTAACAGAAATTCGCAATAATATTTTGGAGCATCTTCACACATATCTATAGGTTTTATGTTGACAAAACAATCTGACAGAGCTTTTGTTATCTAGATAACTCTAGTATTGTCGCTGCTAATATACGTATACGAGTTTCGGAAATGACACAGCCCTGGACATTTAAATATCTATTCACTTCACTTTCAAGCTCTCTTTACTTTAAAGTTACAGTCGGTTTTTTATATATCGCTCATGTGAAAGTTATGGATTTTCTTTCTTTCCATGTGTGCATAAATATTTCCACAATTTGTTAAAAAATATTTTTATTTCAAAATGATATAGAATTTCATTAACACTATTTGCTTCTAAAAGTTTGAAAATACATATAATACAAAACACCAAGATAGATTTTTTGGCTTGGCTGAAGTTTAATTTCTTATCTAAACGTGATGCAATGAACTAGAGCCAGGAGGCACTACTAGAGAGGTGAAAGCTGTACTCGTGGGCTACAGTGTATATAATAGATAGAATGCTGTCAAGATACATTGAATAATTTGAAACTCTTCTAAAATTTATAGTTATCTTATAAAATATAACGCACCACCACGCATATATCACATCACGTTATGTAAAATATAACGTGATGTGATATATTTCAACCTTTCAAATGCTTCCGATTCGGTCAATCACTCCTTGCTTCTACACAAATTAAATAGTATTGGTGTAGCTCCTAACTACATGAAATAGTAGCTCCTAGCTCCTACTACATCAAATTACCTAAGTGAAAGATAATTCCAGGTTAAGGTCAACGGATCTTTATCCTCTGAGGCCATAATTTTTATTGGCATTCCCCAGGGATCACTTCTTGGGCCACTTTTCTTTAATATTTATATAAATGATCTATGTACAAGGGTGTCATATACAACCCCACTGCTCTATGCAGACGATCTAAATTATTAGGACGCCTCAGTGACAATAATGATATGATGTAAATGCAAAAAGATATTTGTGAAGTCGAAAATTGGTATTTGGAAAATAAGATGACAATAAACATTAAGAAAACGTGCCAAATAAGTTACACTCTCAAAACAAATTACCTGGTGAGTAACTACTCAATCATGAATAATAAAATTAGCAGACAGAATTCAGTCAAAGACCACGGAGAGAAATTTGATAGTAAACTTAAATTTAATGATAATATCAAAGGCATTATAAACGAAGCCAGGAAATTAATTGGATTTTTGTTCTATCAATGGGGTGATTTAACTGGACAACAAACATATTTGACACTCTACAAGGATCTTATAAGACCAAAACTTGAGTATGCAGACTCAATTTTATCTCCAAGTACAAAACCGGTGTCTGACAGAGTCGAATCGGTACAAAGGTGCTTTTTTAGAATGTAATGCTTTAAATTAAGGTTATCATATTATTCTCACATTGATGAATATTGGTGTGAATACTTTAAAATTGAACCTTTATATTTAAGACGTAAGATCAGAGGCAAACAAATCATAAAAGAACTACTACAGAATAAATTTCATTGCATGAATTTACTAGAAAATATAACCATAAATGTACCCACACATTATATCAGAAGATACAAAGCGTTACATATGCTAACTGCCTAAAATGGAATATTGAAGAGAATGATGACAACTACAATATAATTTGTGACAGCTAGGTCATTTGTTTAGTTTCAAATGCAATAATTGTATTATGGTTAATCTTAAACTCCTCTTATTATCTGTGTCTCATACATTATCTATGTCTATATCTTATACTCGTCTTATATAATATTTATAATCTATGTCTCTTGCAATGCATTGTATTTTAATATCTATATAGTTGGAATTACCTATGCATGGAATCAACACAAATGTTGAGTTTAATTTATGTAAGAAAATAAATAAGATGTAGCTAATAAAATAAGAAATTAATTCTGCACCTTTGTATACAATTGGTACTGTACAGAGGAATGATATTCCCAGAGTTTTAAATAATTTTATTACTCAATACGCTAACTTACATATGCTCATTATTGTTGCATTGTTTTCTCAACTGTTTCATTATGTATGTTAAACTGTCACTAATGTAGAAAGACAATTGTAAAACGAAATGTATGTGGTGCATTCCAGCGAAAAGTGGACATTATCACGACAAAATGAAACGTATTTTTTGTTTTAATTAATATCGCGTTTCGAACGCACAAGTATCCAATATCCCAGAAACATGTTGTTTCCAGCCCTGAGTTACGTGATGCGGCAGCCATGTTGTTTGTTTAACACATCTCGGAGTTAAGTTGCTGTTGTACTATCATGGCCAATATAATCTTTACATGACTTTATAATACACGATTTTTCTCTAAACCTAGAAGATAGGCCACCCAACTGACGTAGAGGGGGCGATGTGTGATTCTGAGAGTGTGTGCGTGAACGAGCAAGGGTTGGAATTTTCTTTTCTTTAAGAGAAATCATTATCGCATGCCCTGGCTTCTGGAAAGATATTTATGGTTTCGTAGTATGTAGGAAATAATGAAAAAGAAATCGTAAGAGAATCGCATTTGAAACAGCAAAACAGGGAACCTAACACAATTTTACTTTAGTTCGGTGATTAGTTGAAATTTACTGAAATATGTAATTTAAATTGTCCGATAGAAAATATCCTTGCCGAACATGGAGAAACGAAAATGAAGAAACCTATGGTTACTAGGTAATTATTTCTTTCTTAATGAGTCGAGTATTCCATAGAACACTAACGTTATGCACGAAATACAAGACAAAACGTTTATTATAATAATTAATTATTAATTATAATTCTTTGTCCAGGTCTTCTGGAAACTAATTTTTAAGCATGAACTATAAATGTAAGTAATCCTGCATAAATCTGCTTTATTTTAGGATTCTGAGATGATTCATGAATGTGTATCTTCAGATGATGAATGTTATAATTGACATTATTCCACATTATCACAAAAGCCTATTTTTCGCTCGCTCACGTGACATAGTCATACTCTGTTTTTATGTGGAAACATTGAAAGACGGCCAATTAAGCAGCATAAAGAAAAGGTGCATATATTTCAAACAAATGAAGAGAAGAAAAGCAACAATAAAGAAAAGTGCCAGATACGAAGATTTAATTGGGTTGCAACAAGGCATACATAAGCATGTACAAGAAAAGAAGGAATGCAATGGATGAGAAGGGAGAAGCAATTCATGTAGACCCACCTTCATCACATTTGACATATTTTACACCACAATTGTATGTTAACAGTGTAAAGAAGTCACCCAAAGTCACCGAGAAAAATCCACAGATTATCTTCATCAATAAAGGGCTTTCATTCCCTAAGCAAGAAGAAATAATGGAGAAAACTAAATAATTTTACAGTTATAATATAATTTCCTGACAAAGTCCTTGAATCCTTCAGTACATAACAGTGTCAAAAGATAGCAAGAAATATGCGATGACTAAAATATACTAAAATCAATATTGTAGAAACGTTAAGTATTTTCAAGAAAGAACATCCAAATATTAGAGTAGAAAAACCAGCGTTTGCTGCTCTCTAACTAGATACGTTTATCCAGTGATGTAGATCAGAATATTTGCTGCTATCATTTCACAAAATGTATTTGGAGCCCATTCAAAGTCTATGACATCACATGTAGCGTTTATTACTATATCTTTGTGTATAGGGGTCCTCGGGACACCTCATCTGAAGATATCACCGATTGACCTATAAAACAACGGAAATAGAAAAGTTCTCACATAAATGAGTTTACTTGATGCATTTGAAAAATTGTCAAGATAACTAGCTAAAACGAGGTGTAATCCATTCGTTGCTAAAACACAACTTCACTAGTCAAAAACAACGATCAAATTTTGATGAGGGTGAAACAGCGATCCACATATTCAACAGTCGAAGGCCGCTGTCTGGATGGAAGAGGAGTTATGTTATTCTGAGTAATGACTTAAAGCATGATAAAATTTCTGTACTGATGTACAATAAAGCTATTTGGGGAGTACATATAGTAGAAAGATCATCACAAATATAAAGTCCTACAAATGTGTTCCCATGATGCAACTGGGTAGTTCAAGAACCTCTACAGGTCGACGTTATTTTGAAATATTAGTTGAAAAAAAGTTATATAAACTTTGTTTGCCATGTTTCGCACGGTAAAGGACCATATATGGTGTTGGTAGGAGATTGTGAAAAGGGCGGTACTAAGTTGTATCTTGTAACACAAACTTTTAGTCAACAATGCATATAAATTTTGTAACGTTGCTAAGCAAAATGCTGAATTTAGGCTATACCGTGTGTCCCAGAAACAATGGCGCAAGCTTTGGGAGGTGCTTATTTACATTGAAACAAGGAAAACGTTCCTGTGATGAAATTTAGAGGCATGATTAGTTTTGGAGCTATAGGAGCTCAAAGTTACGGCGACATCGTCACAAATGATGTCATAGCTCGACACATAGTGAAGTAAACAGCATCGCAAATTACAATTCAAGTTGAAATCAATGAACGTATTTAAGCTATTTTTATGATTGGAAAATCCATCTTAAAGAGGATTTATATGCAATATTTAACGATTTATTTCTTTGACAAAAAATCTTTACATTGTAAAACCTGTCTATGTGGCACTCCCTCAATCATAAACATTGCTTAAATGGATGTATCGGGTACTACTTCGATTGTGATTTCCTATGCCCATACCGCTTACGTTAGTATGTGTCGAGATATGACGTCATTTGTGACAATGCTACCGAAACTTTCAGCGCCTGTAACTTTAAACTTACGCGTCTCGAAATTTCTTCAAAGGATTTTTCTTGTTTTGAAGTCGTAATTACTTCCCAAAGTTTGCACTATAATTTTAGGGACACACTGTAGAAGTGCTCTAAGTTTCACTGAAAAGTAGTGTTCCTGTTAATTTAACTTTTCTTTTAATATTTAAATTAATTTTATTATGTTTCAAAAAAAAAGCGAAATTCACTTGCTATGTGCACCTGGACAACAATGTTACGTCCGTTACATTTTATGTTGCGTCCGTTACGGGTTTTCAAAAACTGCCACGGAGAAACTAATTGAGTAATTCGCAAACTTTGCAGTAGTAAAGAAGTACATACCTTGTCCTTCTACGATAAAAAATTAGGACTTAAAACATTGTTACTTTCAGAGAAAAATGCAATTTTCCCGAAGGTCTGAAAAACTCATGTCCAATCCGTGTTACGTCAGTAACGAAAATTTAAAACTTTGTAACTTTTAAACAATTCAAGATGCAATCACATACAAATCAATTCATGGCCTACATTTGAGTAAAGTGTAGTCCATGCCTACCACTTTAACTTGAAGATGTAATATTAACTTTATAAAAGACATACATAAATGTGTAAAAGTGGTAGGCGAATGTTACGTCCGTTACGCTGGAATGCACCATATCCGTGCTATATAGGCAGTAGTGCTGTTCGTAGCACGTAAATAAACATTCATTTATTATTATTATAATTATTATTATTAATAATAATAATAATAATAATAATAATAAAATTACTATAATTTATCTATAAAGTTAATACAACGACAATATCGAATTACTGACAAACAACATTGATGATAAATAGCAGGGGTGCGGTTAATAATTCTTAATTTTTTAAAGAGGGTTGGTTCACAGTCTCATCTCTTAGGTAATTGTGTTACTATGACAGTACCTTTTAAAACACCATTGATGATTAAACGATTTCGAGTTCAGCCATATTTTTCTCGTGTGGTAAACATGTCGAGTTTCGAGCCAAATAAAGAGCATTTACGGCATGTACTGCTTTTCTTGTTCAATCAAAAGAAAAACGTGAGTGAAAGCCGTCGTATATTTGTGGAAACTTACGGTGACAATGCCCCAATACAAGACGCTTTTAGACGATTCAAAAGTGGTGATTTCGACTTGAAATACAAAGAACACCCAGGTCAACAAAAAAAGTTGAAGATGCCGAATTACAAGCATTTTGGACGAAGACGAAATACAAACTCAATAACAAATGGCAGAGACATTGATTGTTAGAGACCAAACCATTTGTGACCGTCTGCATGCCATTGAAAAATCCAGATGGCAGGAAAATTAGTACCACATCAGTAGAGCGGCAGACAGATGGAAAAGTGTAAATTATGTGCGAAGGTTTGCTTTCTCGGCATGAAAGAAATACATATTTGCATCTGATCGTTACTGGAGACGAAAAATGGATATATTTCGATAATTCAAAGAGCAGGAAATCATGGGTTGACCCAAACCAACCATCAACATCGACCGCAAGACCGAATCGCTTTGGAAAGAAGATAATGCTGTGCATTTGGTTTGATCAGAAGTGGAGCTGATCATCTGAAACCAGGTGAAACAATTAATACCGTTTGTTACCGTCAACAAATGATTAATTTGAACCATGCATTGATCGAAATGCGACCAGAATGGGCTACAAGGCAAGGCGGCAAATTTATTTTATAGCACGACAACGCCCCATCATAAACAGAGAAAGTGTTCATTGACACCATTCCTGCACTTGGCTGGGAACTCTTACTCCACCTGCTGGACACACCAGACTTGGATTCTTCCGACTACTACTTGTTTTTATCGACGTCTCACGCATTTTCCATGCAACAGTTCAACAATTATGGAGATGTCAAACAGTGGCTTCATGACTGGACCACCTCAAAAGATGTACATTGTTTCGGGAGAGCATCCACAAATTGCCAGAGAAATGGAGAAAATGTGTGACTAACGATGTCCTATACTTTGAATAAACAACTTTATACCTTCCTCCCACATTAAACGTGTTTTGTACCAGAAAGAAAACAAATTATTAACCGGCACACCTCGTAAATACATATTTTATTTTATTCCTTCAAGCTTGTTGTTATCTCAAATAATTCATTTATTCAATTTGTTAATCCGTACGTACAAACGATAGAGTACTAATAAGCCATATACATATATAGAATTCATTCAAGCGTAATTCTTTCGGATGAAAATGTATTCACTCCAATAAAATGATAAAACATTTATTTTTGATGAGCGTAGATAACGAGGAATTTCCATTTTCGGGAGTGGATCAATCAATTTTACAAAAAAAAGTTTGACCATTGTTATTCTACACATGTCTTTATGATAAACCACTGGTCTGTTACGTATGGGACACAATCACAGTCCTGTTTTACTCATTCAACTATTGTACCGTGATATCTCTTCACAAAGCGAATCCAAGTTGAGGAAATAAGTTTATAGAAAGTACATTTATTAGAAATAATGCTTCGAAATATTACACATATTTAAAGTTTTACAGAACAATACATTGTATTTTAAAAATAAATTGGTGTCTGAAGATCATATATATTTTATCCAGTGAACTTCTTTTCAATTGAAGGGATTTTTTTAAATAAGTAGTCAATTTTAGTTGTTTTTTTAAAATTAGTTTAAAAAATGTAAAATTGACTTGTTGGTTTTGCAAAAAAGAAATAAAAACCTTCAATTGTTTCGTAATTTAATTGAATTTATTTATAGCTTTTAGGCATCTATGGTTCAGGTCGGAATGAAATGAAGGATGAGATGCAGTAAGGAGTTGGTCAGGGTCTAAGTTGAAGGTATGATACCGGCATTTGCTTCGTGTGACAGAAAAGTTCCTGGTTAATTTCAGTCAGAATAGTCGGCCGCTGGTATCGAACCTAGGAATTCTCCAATGGGAAGCAAAAACTCTATCAACTCAGCTACAGTTGCCTGGTAACCACTGATTCTTCATCTTGCAAATTCTGTCATACTTTTTATGTGGAATTTTATGGCACTCTTATAAAAGTATATGTTGGCGTTTACAAAAAATAAATTTGATTTTGTTTTCGAGAAAACTTTCATCTTTCTGAAAATGTTGTACTCATTAAACGAAAGTTTGTTCAATTCCCTTCACAAAAGAGGAATTGTTTCTGCCATGCAACAAAAAGCTTCGTAGTTATGTCAAGTTTAATAATATCGTATGCGTTAACATACACTTTCATGACGAAATTTAACAGTTCAACACATCAAATATGTAGGTGCAATTTTGAAAGAAAAGTACAATCTATGTTTTTTTCATCAGTACATTTCACTACGGAAATCACATAACTTGCCAATCATCTTGTTGACTGTAAATATATTTACGAAACATAGTAGCTCAATTGATTTATTTTCACACTGCAGACGGCCAACTGTGAAAGCATCATCCAAATCTGTGTGTGTAAATATAGTTTGCGTCAGTGTCATTCGTAGACAGTAATCTTTGTTACTGACATATAGGAGCTGAATTTATGTACATTACTCCTCAGTGACATTTGATTAGATATTGTGAGTATTACAGTTGAAAAATTAAATGTTCTGGTTCTTGGTTTTCGAAAGCACATCAATAGTAATTTTGCCGCAACCAGGGCTTTGTAATATTCAGTGTTATTGTAGATTGCTTTAGTTTAAATTAAACTAATAAAACTCATAAAACATTTTGATCTACGTAAAATGCACTTAACATGGAATAATTAATTGAACAAATTTGCATGCAAGATCACGTCTCGGAGGGTTCTCACATTAGAGCTCATCTAATACTAGTTTGTTCCAATTGGGTTTTATTTTCTCGTGAAGTCTGTTGGAAGTGTTTAACAATTTTTTACTTGTTACAGCACGCTGTTCCAACGAAACTCTATTTCGAAACGTACAGTTTTAGCCAATAGGTCATCTCTGCGAATCCCTCCGAGGTTTTCACCGGTTCCAGTTACGTCCGCGCTTGAATTGTCGCAGTTAATTACGTACTTCTGTTCAGCCTCGAGGGAGAGAAAGATTCACCGAAGAACCGCTCGATCATTATCGGCAAAACGGTTCCCCTACATTTCCGGACATCCACCAATTTGGTAAAATCCCCATCACACCGCAAAGCATATCATCCCACGGGGAAGAGACTAATAACCCCCGGTGGGCAGAAATCTTAAGGCGACGAACATCCCCACCATCTATCAAGTTTCTCGTTACAGAATTTCTCTTCAGCTCATAATTAAATGACAGAATTTCCCGTGTAGCTAACACTTGTATTCCTTAAATGTTTCCTGAGCATTTTCCAAAGGGGGTGTTATTGTTCATTTTCCCATAAGGCTAAGTTTATATTTGAACTATTGGATAACATATAAGATGTTCTGACCCTTTATTCTCACCGTTTGTAAAGTGGCAAGGAAGTCTTCTGAAAACTGAGTCTTGCCATTATATCTAACTTTCTGTATGTTGATCAGTAGCATATTTTTCCCCCTCATTTTTTAATACAATTTGTGTTAGAGAGGTTATTCTAATGAGATTTCCGCTTGATTCACGATGAACTAACTAAATACAAGAGGAGACCCTTAAATAATTTTCCTATATTTTTATTAACTTTAGTTCTACGTACTGATATTTGCTAGATATCAAGATTGCTTAGGATCCCTGAAAAATTTTTACTCCCAATTCGGTCAATATTAAGTAAATAAAATAGCTGGTTTAGTAACTTTTAAATTATGTAATGAAATAGAGATGTAGTTTAGTGTATAATAAGAGGTGTTAACTTGCGATCTTAACATTTTGATCAATACAAACAGAGATAAATGATGCATAAGATCTCCTAATGCGTTTCTAATAATTTCTACTTCTAGAGGTATTTTAAAGAGTTTCACTAGAAAGTTAGAAAGAGCCAAGAAATTCAAAATTGCTGATGTAATATTATTCTTATAGAAACAATGCTAGTCAGTAGAAATGATTTTCCCACTTCCTCTGAATACTTTAGATCCAGAAATAGATCATATGTTAATCTCACCGTATGGCTCCAGAAGCCTGTTACATATTTGCTGTTATGGTTTCAGTAAAGGGAATGGGAGAAAGATTAACTTTTATTCGGACAGTAGATACAATTTAATTGTTTCTGAAGAATTCTCTTGCCTTCTGTCACTCACAACTTTTGAAAACAGTTTCCCGCTTGATCTAGAATCTGCAACTGTCTATACAAACTTTCTGGATATTACACTTGAATTTGAATTTTACTTAAAGCCTTTTGGCAACTTTGGCTTAGGCCATATGGACGATGATAAGTGATTTTGGTGAAATAAAGAAAGTTGGAGGAAACGGTTGCCCCCCGAGAAAACCCACGGACACACAGTTCAAAACCAGAGCATGAGCTGGAGTCGATCCGATGACCCCAAGCGCTCTACCACTCAGCCATCGCGTCCAAATAAAACACTCGACACTAGTGATATAATAACGCTTAATCAATTATCTTCTCACTGCTTGGAACAATGGATCAAATTTTAGTTACAACTCATAGTTGCTCTATTTAATGCACACATTTCCTTCTTTTGATCAAAATTAATTGTAGCATGTTCCGACCACGAATATCGTAACGACTTGACCTCTGATTTTCATCAAGCTTTGAACAGGGAGAAATAAAGCAACCAGCAGAGCGTTTAATTGCTATGGTCTCGGACCTCGGATCAGCTCTGAAGGGACACGTAGGTTCAAGTCCTGTTGCTGGTCATGGTGATCGAAGTTTTCCAAGGTCACTCCAAAATTTCACCACGCCAATTCTGTACAATACTGGTTATTGGTAATCTTCCTACGACCAAAAGTATTTGGCGAGGAACCTCATACTTCTAACTTGTGACACGTTCAGCTCATATCTGCCTGCATGATCCATACCTGTATTTTTTAAAATAAAAACGATAACTAATGTATAGGATCATTATGTATAGAAATTTAACCATGTGGAATTGCTGCGTATACAGTGTCAAAATGTGTGGAATGTGAAAATTAAAGTCTAAATTGAGTGGAAACTATACCAATGTTTTACAGGACATTACACTCAAGTTGCTAGAGGATATAATGAATCCAAATGCCAAACCAACTGTCTAAGAAGTTTTCAGAACTAAGAACTCGCAAAGGGTGTTGGTTTCTCTTAAATAGCAACAGTAGTAGATAGAAACTGATTGATGATACAATTTGGTAATCAAAAATTCGTATACTGGATGAAAACCCTCAGAATCATGGATCATGAAAACCCT
>JAGDQP010046746.1:0-15212 GCA_022664845.1 Lepisma saccharinum
GGAGAACCAACAGTGGCAGTGCTTACCGGTGTTCTTAGACATTAACAGGCACAGTTTTCAAACCTGGTGCTAACCGCAGTAACGTTAGTAGAGCGCGTTGAGTGCCCTGACAACTGTCAGTTACCCGACCATGAAGAAACTGAAAGTGAAGCAAGTACGTGTGAAAATCTGCATCAAATTGAACAAAACTTCACAAAGACCTTCGACATGTTGCATGAACTGGTGAGGAATGTCTGAGTCGAAACCCGGATGGTCGTCCACATCTACTGGCATCTTTCATGTGGAAAAGGTGTGGTAAGTCATCTGTGCAAACCGTGGTCTTACCACAAGTGAAGTTGTTGCTGAATTAAACATCAATACAGGTAAGTGTCATATGATTTTGACGCAAAATTGCGGATACGACGTGTTGTCGCTTAAGTCTGTGTCACGTCTGTTAACAGCCAAAGAAAACAGAAGACCCTTTCAGGACATATGAAGAGTTGTTACGCCGAACGAATGCTGAGCCAAATTTCCTAAAACTGGTGATGAAACGTGGATGTAGAGGTACGATGTGAAAACGAAGGTTTAATTATCACAGTGAGACGAACAATCCTCACCACAACCAAGGACAGCACAAATGAGTAAATCCCATGTTAAAATGATGTTAACCGTCTTCTTTGACTGGCAGGGGATTGTCCAAGCAGAATTCGTGCCACGTGGTTTCATGATGAATGCAGCATTCTACGTTGTCATGTAATGATTATAAGAAAGGAGCGGCTTAAGAGGCGCAGATGGCACTGAGCAAGTCCTGGATGGTCCATCATGATCGATAATGCACGTTCCCATTTATTACTCGTTGTCCAAGAGTTTTTGGCCAAACACCAGACATCTATTGTCGCACAACCGGTCTATTTCTCTGATTTTACACCAGTCGACTTCCTCTTCTCTACATCCTTATACATTTTACACATCCTCTTCTCTAAGTTGAAATCAAACCTCAAAAATTGCAGATTCAAAGCACAGAAATAGGAGAAATCGCTACGGAGCCTCTAAACCATTCCAAAACTGGAAGTTACGCTAGGAGTGGTGTGTGTATGTGCACATTGAAGGAGACAGGTCCGGTCAAATGATGACTGATGAATATTACCACTTTCTCAATTTTTTTTTTTTTTTTGGAGTTCGGTTTCTTTTCGAACAGCTTACATATTATTTTGTTGTAATTGCTTTATATCAGCTGTTTGTGGACAAAATGCTATAAACTAAAGCTTTTAGTGACGCAACTGTTTGCAATGTTTTTTAAAACGTAATTCGCGTGCTACAGTCTCCCTAAACTGTATTAATATTTCAAATAACTGGAACTTACACAGCGGAAACTTGCCTAGTGATCTATTATAGATACCACTCAGACATTTTCCTTATACGATAATGACTGGAATGAAGATGATTCGAACCCTCTCGGTCTTATCGTAGCACCCACATAGGTAAATATTTCAAAGGCTACAGATTACACAATATTAACAGTTGTACCAAGTACAGCAAACCAGCGGTGAACGCACTAATATTAAGGCAACAGAACTGCCTGGTCTTGCTATACTTTCTGTTAAAAATTACACATGCAAAATGAAATGACAATCGGACGTGCATGGCGTTTTAATGTGGTGTCCAGCTCTGACTATACTCAGTCAGCTCCGCCTTGACATAGGGACGAAGTCTATGGCGGCACCCACGACAGTTATGAGTACTGCGTTTGCTGCCCGGTGGATCGAGATCGGGGCACTCGAGTGCCAGTCCTCAGCAGCAAGTAAGTCAGGCACGTTGTTCCTTAGCTAATGTTGGGTCCGTGTGAGCCGGAGCAGAGTTTTGTTGTAACGTCCATCTGTCGCCATTGAACAACGTCGTGGTGAGGAGGCTTCAGCACTGGTAAACTTTGAGAAGATGTAATTATCTTCTGAAAGTCTACCAATAGATGGTTTCTTGGTTGACTTTGGCCGTGGTCTTGACACTCGCCTCGCAAAAATGGAGTTGAGTGACGCCGTCGTAGCTTATGCCCCACCACACCATCACATGATAGCTACATAACAGATTGCAGCACACACGCGGTCATTCTGATGGTTGAACGATTCCTCGTATATCTTGGGGAAAGAACTTTTTTGTGGCCGTTGTGACAGTGCCAACGTAAAAGCGCCTTCGCTTTGAGCAGCCACTGGTGCATTAAAGCTGCCGTCAGGAAGTGATAGGTGGTTCTGCGGAAGCTCTCAGTTCGTTAATAATTCGACAAACAGTTCTCTTTTCATCTGTTTGGCGTGAAGAGTTTGTTTCCGACACGCATTTCGACGAATGCGCTCCCTGATTGCTTCCACGACTGTTTGTGCTGGAACAGCGTAAACGCTCACTTTCTGGCCGGTCGGCTACTCCGTGTTTGATCGTACGATACACAAACATAGGCTAATACCTACAGTTCTCTGGCACCGGAAAATCTCTGGACGGTTCTTCCCCGCCTGGTGTAAAGCGACAACTGACGAACGTGCTTCTTCGAACCCCAGTTTCTCTGCAGTGTTAGGAACTTCACTGATGAACTACTACAGACTGACCAACGTATATTTTTCCACATTTGGCGAAAGAAACTTCTACCCCGAAAATATCCTTAGTTAAGTACTCAATTAGAACGTAAATCACAACACTCATATTCAAATCAAAATCAATCAATACTCATATTTTATTATTATTATAATAAGAACCTTTTCTGTGGACCACATAAAAGGAGTTGAGGAAAAATACTAATTAAAGGTTTTGTATGGAGAACTAGTATAGCCTCTTGAAACGTGATAACTACATCCAAAGGAAACCGTAAGTTAAGTAACTTTATTGGCAAAATTACACTCGCGATATGATATAAAGCGAAAATATAAAGTCACCTTACCATCATATATCCTTCCCTAGTCCGTGGGTAATGCAACATACGTGCCGGAACTCCAAGATAATCCTCACAACACATTTGTACGCTCCTGACATACTTGGGAAATTCTCCATTCAGTTGGTTATGAACAACGACATCTGCAACCTACGAATATAATAGATTAAAAATACAAATGGCTCGATACCGCAATTTGCTCTAGAATATCAGAGCTTGAAATTTTCAATTGAACAGACTTCAACAGTAAATAAGGTCATCCATTTTGGATTAGGAAAGGTATAATTCCGGCTGACCTACATAATTTTGGACTGAACTATCCGCTTGCCGAAATCGGCTGTAATACTGAGAAAAACTACAATGTTGGACTACACTAGTATAACCCTACACAAAGCTTGTAAGTTTTTAGATACACGTTCGATGTTCAGCCACTCTCTATAGCAATGAGAAATGTTGCAAATCACTTACATAAATGGGGGTTTCATATGAATACACTCAGAGAGAGAGAGAGAGAGAAAAAAAAAAGCAACATTTCTCACAAACGAGCCTGAACATTGACAACAGAGGAAATAGTTCTTCCTTGATTTCGTTGTAACGCCAGCACGAAAGAAGTGCACGAATGAATATCATTAATAACTACACATTATTCAAGAATTCTATTATACACAGAAAGTGATGCATCGGCATTACCAATGTAACACCATAAATATCTCAAATTATTATTCTGACAAACATGAAGTTTGACACAAAAATCCTGGGCCTATTTCATGAACACTTCATTCTACACTTTTTACTTTGCAGAAATTGACGAGATTAGAATAAATGTGCTTCATGATACTTCTACAATCTTTTCAAAAATGTGTTTCATGAAAATGTTTTCCGCACTTCACTTTGACAAGTTCGTAGAAATATTCATGAAACACATTTATTCTGCACTCTTTAATTTCTGCAAAGTGAAAAGTGCAGAAACAGACTGTTCATCAATTAGTGCCCTGGTTTAGGGCTTCATAAGAGGTTAACTAATTAGAGTCCACATTAATACAAGACAACAAGTAACTTACCTGTGTATCGAATACATTACGAAGAGTCACTTTAAACTTGTGGTAGAGGCAGTCAGATGCTAATCTGCAATCATGGAACACTTTGATTATTTTCTCATCTTGAAAAATATCTCGTAACCCTCTGTCAAATGCGTCCATGCCAAGCGCAAGAATATCAAACATCAACACGTGCTTGGAGGTGGAAATATTCACCCAACACAATCTCCCAGAGCGACCAACAATGACACCTTCCAAATTAACTCCAACTGACGGTTCACTCTTGGCCTCTGCTATCTACAAAAGAAATATAAATGGGTTAACATTATAACAAAGAACAAAACTGCTTTAACTCATTATGTTACGTAAGCGCGAAGAAACAATACAATTCAAATTATGAACTTACGTATTTGTCTCCAGGTGCAGACGTAGTCTGAGCACTGATCCTGACTCTTGAGTTTCCTCAGTCACACCAGGCTAATGAAGGATGGTACCTTGAAACTAGGCCCATAAATAAGTACACCCGTGGAGAAAGTAAAGAAACGTAGGGACTCAATTTCAAGAGATCAGAATCTGAATGAAAGTCTCTTCCATCCAAACACAGGGCAATTTAACAGCAAGATGTCACTTTGCTTGACCTGGTCTACAACAGACGTAAATTTTATTCAGGCCTTGAGAACGCAATATAAATACAATACGGTAACGTTTAGAAATGGTCACTGATGATAGTCAGGTGGATTCATTTGGACTTCTATAAACAATAGAAAATAAACTTTCGGACTCATACACCTACAATAGCTTTGACTTTCAGTGATATGATATCAAGTGTATGTGACATTGGTGGTCCTTGGAACACAATTCCCACAAAGTAAAAATCCATTTCCCTGATATTAAATCTCAAGCTTGAATCAAAAGATATGGGGTAAGTTACACCATAATTCTTTTAATGGCCTCTTCCATCCCCATAATCATCCAGCACACTCCTTCAATAATTTAAATAACTTCATCTTTTCAATGTGTGTATTGCGCATTTACACTTTTGAAACAACGAACACCATACGTTTACGGTACTAACACCACATATCTTTTGGCTGTCACATATGATTTATATTGTTAAAGCAACACATAACACAGAACGAACGTAAGATATATTAATCTACCTGTGTGTACATTGCTTACAAAGGTTTCTGTTTTGTTTTCCACAAATATCTGTATGGCAGGATATTCACATTAAAACTGATTCAATTCCAGCGCATTTAATAAGTATTTGGAGAAAATAACACAGTACCTTCTTTACCACACCCACGTCTCTTTAGCTGGAAATTGTTCCTCTCCGTATACAGCTATAAGATAATACAGGATGTTCAGTATATAATAATAACGTATAAGTGCCAAATTGTTGTTTGCCAACAACATCAATGGGACAGTAACAAGACCAAGCGTGATCTCAGGAGTATGTATTCAATATGACTACAAACTCTGAATGTATAAAAATCATTACGTCAAGATATTCACAAAGATCAGGTGTTTAAAAGGATTAGATGGTAAATAGTTGGTCCATTACTTTGCCTCGACATTTGCAAAACGACACCTACGAAGCTCATTATTGGAAAAGAATACAAATTAGTGTTCAAAAATGGGGTTTCTTTTGGAAAGACTGATAAATCCATCTACATAAAGGTTACACGTTTTAGGAATATCGTACCAACATCACCTGGGACTACTGTAACAAGAATCTGTATATTTTTATAGTCTTAGGCTCAAGTATTAAGCTTACTGAAAAAAAAAAAGTCTCAGTTTCATTGTCTCAATTACATATTTTCAATTAAAGGCTGATATAGTAAATTATACATCTTTAATCATGCTTTGTCACTAACAATTGTTTTCCTGTAATAATTTAGCTATTTTTGTGTTTTTCCAATGAAGTATAATAAGGATTTTTAACTTGCTTACGTAATGGCGTCGATAGATTTTGCTAGAATTTAATTTACTATGCTACAAAAACATGATCCAGTCCATTTTTTGAGAGTTGTTTCTATATCACTTCCACTACTTTTGTCACCTGGTTGTTGGATGAACAATGGCGCCCATTCAAATGTTTCTTTAATTCAAGAAACAGTTAGAAATCGCATGGCGCGAGATCTGGGCTTTCTGTAAAACATGCGGGCTTACACTGTTCTAGTGGAACAAGAAATGTTCGACATTCTTCCCTGGCTGTTTTTTGTGAAATTGTATTGGCACTTTGGCCTGAACGACCTTGTAATCATATTATCTAGCATTAAATTTTGATAAATGAAGCTCCCATGACCGAAAAAGACAATCACCATGGCCTTGGCTGTACTTTTCTGGTGTTTTGCTCTTTTGGGCGGTATTTTTTTACTGCGTGCTTGGTTGTTTTATTGTTAGATCAAAGTGAAAAACCGAAGACTAATCTTCGGTTAGAATAGTGTGGAGAAAACAATTCCCTTCATTTCGAACATGTGCATTCATTTCCTGGCACACTGCAACAGAATTTGCCTTTGTCCATGTGGGAGTAGGAGTAGAACCATTGACGAAACACTCAACACATACCCAAATCCGTTGTCAGAAGAACCCAGACACTGTGATATGAAAAGTTTAAGTGTATAAGCAACCTCCCTGACTGTCAAACGCTTATCTTCACTCACAATAGCGAATACAAGTCCTTCTCTCGCATCCACGAAGGTTTTATATCACCGACATGCTGTGGCAACGTGATATACAGGTTTTCACCATATGCCTGCTGAAGTAGTCGGTAAGTCCCACAGACATATTTTTTTCAAACGAACATTGAACTTCACAGCATAGGCTGCTCTAAGTAGGATTCCATTTCTACTTGAACGGTACTTTGGCACTGCAGACGGTAACGAACTATCCTGAATTTACCACAGCACCACTCACTTCCAATAGAGAAAACCCAATTATTTATTTATAACACACACACCACATATCAAATTACAAAATACATTAAATGTCACTGCCTTAGGTTCATAGTTACCGTGGAGAAGGTAAAAAAACCAAAACAAAAGAAAGTCTTACTACTTTTTGATCTGCCTACGTAATGTCTTAATACTCGATACCAGGAGCTCTTAACCTGGGAGTTCAAGAACAATAAATAATCTAGGACTGGGTTTCAGCGGGTCCAGGAGGTCAGAGGAAAAGTTTTCAGCGGGTCCAGGAGGTCAGAGGAAAAGTTGTTTACAGTTACGGGTGTGATTTTTCTGAACAAAATCTGTCAAACGTTCACGAATCAGTTCTTGAAACACTGTCATTGTGGCAATTTATTTACAATTATGAAGTACGTATGTCTGACATAAATTTCAATAGTAAAGTACATACATATATATATTCCATGCACAGTTGGGTATATGTTAATATTTATGGACAGGGGATACATAGCCTTCATCAGATTCTTAAAGAGGTCTGTGACTCGAAAAAGGTATGATTTTTACCGATAATTTTTTTGAGCTTCAATACTCACAGCCTAAAGCTACAATAACTGCAGTTCCACCTTACAACTAATTATCCTAAAAATCTTCACTCTAAAGAATACCTAGTAATTCCTGTTAGGAGTGAATTACAGGGTATAATGTATGTATTCAACTAAGCAATGCAAAAACAAGGTATTGAATCTATCTAGTAAAAATATAGTTTTACAAAATATCTTAAGCTAAATGCTCTCCTTTCGTAATCTCCTGCTCATCATTCAGCTTAAATAATGATGAAATAACCAGCCTTCAACTACAATCGAGAGCAATAACAGTGTTAACAATGGAGCTCACTTTACGAAAACCAAAGTTACAATAGATTTTACAACAACAATGCACGATTTCATGCGACAGTTCTAGACTGAGGCAGTACTAAGAAAACTACTTTTCTGTAATATGTTTCAGTAAATAACCTCCAAGACAAAATGTACAATACAGCCAGAACATTGTAAAATCAAAGAATTCATAGCTTAGCTTAATAGAACATAACCCCAAATATTTAATTATCTTTCTGAACTCAAAAGATTATTACCAATATACACTATTTGACATGTGAAAAGAACTTATATAAGATGTAAGCAAGTGCAACTACTATCAGAATAATTTACTACAAAATAAAGGAACTTCGGGCAAGTTGAACCAACGTGCTACTTGTACAAGTCATCAATATACGAGTTCAAAACTCCTTCCGAAATGAAGACTCAAAGAATAATTTATTTTACTGGCGAAAAGACATTCTCAATAATTTCACTCGCTGCAGCTTTAAGTAAAATCAACATATTTTGGTAGATCAACCCTTGCTAAGACTATAATTTATACACATATTTAACCAGTCACAAAACTTCAACTTACAAATTCATTAAATTTCTCACTCATAACATCGATAATTACGTAATTCTCAATAAGGGCGGCTAATTCATGAAACCTCTCCTTAGAAATATGCAGTCCCCTTTCTGAAAAAGAAAGAGAAAGATTAAATGAAAATACATATTTAACTTACACCTATAACGAACATACTGATACGCTGAATTATTTAAGTAAATAACACTTTTCTATGTGAACGTTTCATTACAGCTAACTACATCGAATATTCAGTTACTTGGTGAAAAATATTATCTCGCAGTGCTAAGTATTAAATATACACTTTCCAAACGTTTCTCCCTATTACATCTTGAGGCTTTTTCCAGAGACCAACATTAATATTTACAACATAAAATTGAATTTAATTTTTAAGGCCTTTAGGCAACTTTGGCTCAGGTCGGTTTACAACATAAAAAGTGGAAGAGAAAATGAAGTAGGAAAAAACAATGATCCATGTTGTTTTTGTTTTCTCAAAGTTACCAAAGCCTAGCAGCGGATAGTAGTGTATGAAGAGTGGGCATATTTTTTTTTTTTTTCAGCCAAAGGGGAGGTAGTCATTATTGTGTGTCAAATATTTGTAAGGATTTATCTAAATTTGTGTTTAAAGTTATACATCTGCAGAACAAGTATGCCCTTCCTAAAACCATAAGTAATATCTTGCAATAATAACAATAATAAAGGCAATTATGAAACCGCATGTTTTCTTTCCATATGCACAAAGTACAATACACGTATTACAGGTATCAAACACCTACTTGCACGTCCTGTACATAGCTTGTAGCATTTTAATCGTGGTTCATAAGCTTTAATTCTTTCTATCGATACTCCAAAGATCTGGGGAAGAGGGTCCGTCAGATTACAATATATTTTCTTTATGGTTCCTTTAATTTGTAAATCTGATTCGTAAATAATATTGAATATTGTTTTACATACTATATAATTGGTGGTAAGTACTTTAAAAATCTGATACCGAATTGGCAGTTTTTGATTCCCGGATACTTTCTTTAACTGGTCTTGGTATTCTTTTTTCTCCTACCATGTATTAACCGGTGATTTTCTAACCACCAAGGGTCTGTAGAACATCAATAAAACAATTTTTGTATCTGATGAATGAATTTTCAACCCGTTTGTTTTCGGGAAAGCAACAGAGATTATGGGAAACATGCCGGTGTTTATCATATTGAGGTAACTTTAAACACATCTGTTGTAAAAAGAAACAAAATTTTTCGATAAATAAATAAATTTAAAAAAAAAAAGTGAATAGCTGAACACTTATTAACTAGCAATCATTGCTATATCATTACATGCATACTCCTAATACTTAAGCCAATTTGTCTTGCTGTTTGGGGATCGCTTCTCTGAAAAGTCTTGAATATAAGTGCACTTCAGGTAGACAACGAATTCACGTAGGGAACAGTTATGAGGATATTCTCCATCTTATAAAATAAACTGTCCTACGTACAGTTGTACATTCAGATTGACAATAGTCGACGATTTTTTTATTCTAATGTTTGTATCATACGCCACATATTGACCGTTTATTTTAATTATATATTTTTACATATTTAATATTGGTTTATTACTTCCATATTGTGCAAGTTGCTGAACTAAACAAAAGTGCACATATAGGCCACTTCCTACAAATCTGAGTGAATTTTTAAAGGGATATCTTGTCTGCTTATAAAATATAGCCGAAATATCTTTGCACACATTTAACGTAGATTTTTTCCCCTTCCAGTGATGTAACTTGCATTAGTGTAGCTAACTTACCAAGACTTTCGTCAGTAATTGGTGGTCTGGGTGGCCGTGTAAGTTTGCTGAGCATTGCATCGATTTTCGGAACGCCGATAGGTTTTGGGATAACAACTGGCTTCATAATGCTTGGATCCTTCTTTGGAATTATCTCCTTCGTCGGGGTTATTGATACAGCTTCCAACATTTTTACTGGAAAATATAATAAAACATATAAAAGATTTACTTTGAATTTTTGAACCAATACGAACACGATTGAATCTTTGAATCTAATAAAAGCTAAAATAGTTAATATCTTTATGTATTATTAATTTTTATTATTAACATCTTAAATACAATGCAGAACAGGCTGGGAAGTCTCTTCTCCGCGAACCGAACGTCAGCAGTTTCCTCTTCTATGAACATGTGAAAAATATTAAAATCACACCTATCGTGTGTACCAGGAATCCTTACTATAAAAATGAACTAAAACTGGACGGGCCTTCGGCAGTACAATACTGCCTTCTACGGTCCTAGTGTTAGAAGGAAAAAGTTCAGGATAGGGACATCTAAAAGGGAGCTCAGAGGAACATATACATCTGAACAGGCTCGTCAGAAAACAAACTGTGAGAGATGCTCCTTAAAAATTATATAGCATGCTTCTTTGATCCATCAATGTGTGATGATTCTATGCTGAGATTCTCTGCATTCCTTGACAAATCAGAGAAAAAAATCACATTGGTTTCATACAATGCGAATACTTTATACACTATGAAGGACTTCTCGGTATTTTGGAGGATGTGCAGTGTATGTTGATGTTTGTCTTTGTGTAGGTTGTGCTTTTTTAAAGAATTTTTTATTGAATCGTGCCAAATCTGCAAACTTTTTTGTTATCTGAATTTCTGAGCCAATAGAAAAATGTACTTATTTCCTCTCGTCAATTCTTCCGCGTTGGAACGAAGTTTGTATGCTTGCAGGAAGGGGGGATCAAATGTTGGATCTGGAGGTGTGACTAGAATCTACGTATATGTAAATGATATCGGAAGTAGGTTTTGTATGCACAGACGTCTGGAATTTGTTACTATATCTGGTAGTTATTAAATCCAGAAAATTAATTCTGCCTCGATTTTCTTTCTCATAATTATATGAATTTTAGGTTAGGATCAACAGAGTTAACAGTGTAGAACAGTAAATAGAATTTCTTTGACGTTCTTCATTTTCCTATCTTCTTTTTCTGTGTCAAATGTGTGTTTCTCTTCTGAGCTAAGTTAATGGATGATTGGTGAAACGTCGAAAAGTTTTACAAATCAACAGTGTACAAAGCAATTATACGGGTCTACGGTAAACACGTTAAACCATATTTGAATTATCTCGTCTCTCTGCGCTCAGGAAATCTGTTAGTGAAACCATACAGTTCAGTTATAAACCCCATAACCATGTATTCCGATCAGCAGTCATTAAAAAGCATTGACCCAAACAAGCCTGAATTACGCAAATGAAAACACTACGGGAACCACAGCGGAAATGAAAACACTACTTCAGAACATTACAATGAACACTTTCTTATATTGTGTTCTAACATCTTCATGTCTGACGATACTGAACTTTTAACTGCTAGCTGATATTTGAGAAATTCAAGCGAAGAAATAGCAATAGGTGGATTGGAATAATAATCCTAGTTATTCTCTTTATAGTCTAGTCATATTAGGGTTTTACCTGGTAAAAAAATCCCTAAAAGGGGATACTTCGCATATGTGTAGTACTAGTACCCAGTAACAACATATCAAAAATAACACTCGTGCATGCTGTGCTACAGCCGCCATCTTCGAAAATGGCCACCGATTTTCACTTTTTTTTATCATATCTCTGCAACAGTTAGACATATGAAAAAAAATAGAGACGAAAGTTAAAGATCATAAACAAATTGCATCTTATTGGTCCTTTTAACTTTTGTCCTAGCTCTAACGGTTTTCGAGAAAAACGCAAATTAAAAAATCATGAAATTTGAGATTAATTACGTGTTAAAATTAATTTACATGGAAAACTTCCTACAACTTAAAAAAGTATGATTTTTGAATTTACGTTTTTCTCGAAAAACGTAAGAGATAGGACAAAAGCTATAAGGACCAAATATGTATTTTTTTATGATCTTTAATTTTTGTCTGTATTTTTTTTCTTATGTCCAACTGTTACCGAGATATGATAAAAAGTTAAATCGGCGGCCATTTTCCAAGATGGCGGCCGTAGCACCATGAACGAGTGTTGATTTTTGATATGTTGTTACTGGGTACTAGTGCTACACATATGCTAAGTATCTCCTTTTAGGGAATTATTTCCAGGTAGAAGTTTTTTTATACCTAATATGACTGGACTATTATAACGGTAACCATTCCTCCGAAAGGTTTCCTTGAGGCGACCGACGATTTATTGTGTGTTTTTCTTTTTAATGGGTACGTATATTTGAAAATGTAAACAAAGTGTAACGAAGTACAAGTATTTGTGCAAGGTGTATAAATTCTACATCGCTATGTTTTGAAATTAACATAAGCACTTTGCGAAGGAATTATTACCGTTATAAACGCAACAACCATGAATACTATTACCACAATACGTATTTTTCGATAATAACTGTCTACCATGCGTAAAAATAAAAAATATGGACTGCAACAGATGAAAGGACCCGTCTCAATATATCTGGAGAAGTTAAGTACGTGTTTTTGTGGCTGATGCAAGGATGACACTTTCATCCAATTCTGAGTTCGATACTCGTACATTGTTTTGTTTTGAATCCACTAGATGTCTCTATGGTAGTTTGTTTTCGGATCAAATTTTCTTTCTAATGAACTATTTTGTTGGTTGTTCTTATTTTTTATGTATGAATTCAAAAAGAAACCTGAAACTAATTAGGGTAGAAAGAATAAATATTTTTTGCTGAAATTTTGCATGCACGTAAGGGAGATATGTAAAAACTGAGTAAGGCTAAGTAGACAAATATTTGACAAACGTTTCGTCCTTTTTCGTAGCGAAAACTGCGAAAGTGATGTTTTTCTTATGGGAAATCAAATGTTAAAATGCTCGCAAGCAGATAAAACTGTGAAGATGAACAAAATATTGCTGGAATCAATTTAGTACTAGATTTTCTGTACTCCGGGACATAGGATAGGCACACACACCCAGACACACTATAGGGAACACTCATCAACCCGACGTAAATATGCCATTTATCATTTTCTCAGATATGCATACCAAACAGAATCTACTACTGAAACGACGAAAACGGTTGAGAAGTGTGCCCTAGTGTGGTCACGCGTGCCTATGTAGGTCAACATTACGGAAAATCTAGTACTAAATTGTTTCCAGCTATTTCAGCGAAAAACATTGATTCCTTCTACTCTAAAATTGGAAACAAAAAGGTACAACAGTTATAGAACGCACCTGTGTCAAAAATAACCGCCACTTTTCCGTATACCTATAATCCATACCCTATCCCCCACCACAAACACATCCACAGATCTTCTCTGGGAAGGAGCTTTCATTGAGGACTTGAATGCTAACCTTAAAACTTTATAAAATGTTAAAAAAATAAAAAAAAAAAAAAACAGTAAAAATTGCCTAGAACTTCACAAACACAAAATAAAAGCGGCTACGTTTCGCAAAAGCGTTTTCACATGGTAGGAGAGAAAATGGACCGAGTGGACAGGTGCATGACTTGTGTTAACGATACGCCATTTTGCCAACTGATGCTGGGTAACTGTGTGGCCAGGTTATGGAGGCAGTAAATTTACTAGATGGGTCGGAGAAAACACGTATTGAAGGAAGTGCGAAGGTTACTACTCTTGCTAGTAGGAGGTAAGGGGCTTCCTGAAGGAATAAGAGGGTAAAGAATCAGAGTAATAATAATAATAATAATAATGAAGGGGAAAGGGAGAATAAAGAAACAATATTGGAAAATAGAATAAAAGTGCAACTAGAGACGGAACGAAGACGACGACACTGCGCTGCACGGAGTTACATACAGCTGAGGCCGGGTTCATGGTTGGCGGTAAGGATAGATGTACGTTTGCTCCCATCTCTTTTCTAACTCTGGCAGGTAAGTCAGGATTCAGGATTTTCAGGAAGCTGACTCGAAAGGTTTCGTCAAAGGTGCAGCCGTGATAAGTAGTGTGTTCAGGTATGGGGAGGTGCGGAAGTTGTGATTTGGAGGAGTAGCGATGGTTGTTGATGCGGATTGTTATAGGAGTTTGGGTTTCGCCGACGTAGAAGACGGTTGCTGTTACCGCCCATACAATTCATTTTATCTTATCTCATCTTACGTAGAAGGCGGAACATAGGTTAGAGTAGGAGATAAATGAGGTTGGAAGATATGCAACTGCCGGAATGTCGGAAAGAGTACGTCTTATGAGTGACAGGATGTTTGAAGGTCAGACTGGAATAAAAAATAGGACAGGTTCTGCAGCGGGGTCTATTGCACTTGCCAGGTTTGGGGGTGGGATTGGTCCAGTTCTGGTGAGAATTGTGTTGAGATTCGGAGGTCTGCGGTAGACTTCTGGGGTAAGACGGGAAAACTCTTTCAGTTTCAGGTGACGCAGTGAGTATGAGGTGCGAAAGTTTTAGGAGCCTTGGAGGGCCTGAAGGCTGGGGTGATACTAGGCGAGATTGGGAGCGGAGAGAGCTTTGCGGGGAGGTCGGTTGGAGTTAAGAGTGATTTCTGGCACCGTCTAGTTGTTTAACGATGAGGAGTTTAGGACACCCACGGTCAGTGAGAGTTGAGGAGAGGTATTGAAATAATTTTGGAGCAGGTCATCAGAGGAACAGATGCGGGAGCCCCCTACAGCAAGAGCATACAGTAAAGAGCGTTTGGTATGGTATGAATGGGAGCTGTTGAAATGGAGATACTGCTTACTGTTGGTAGGTTTGAGGTGAACGCCTGTCTCAAGTCAATTGTTCTTGAGTCAGACATCCACATCAAGGAAAGTTATGTGTTCCCTCGAGAAGGACCAGATGAACTTGACGGGGAAGGTGCAGTTGAGATTTTGCAGAAATGTTTCCAGTGACTCTTGTCCGTGGATTCAAATCAAGAAAATATCGTTGATATAGCGAAGCCAGGCGAAAAGTTTGAGAGGTGTGGAATTCAGGTACTGGGTCTCCAGGCGTCCCATGAAAAGGCTGACATAGTATATATATATA
>JAGDQP010046747.1:0-15212 GCA_022664845.1 Lepisma saccharinum
ATACAACGGATATTCCGAGTCGTCCTGCTAGTATGCTACCTAGGTTGACCTCGTTCTTGGTACATATGCTTCCAAGTATTTAAATTTATTTACTTTTTCCATGATCTTAATCTTAATTGTTATGTATCTATTTCCTCCATCCTCTGTGTTTCGGCTTGTTATCATGCAAGTTGCTTTCTCGACGTTCACCTGTAGACCTATCTCTTCGCACGCTTCTATTAAGACATCGGTATTGCTATGTAGTGCATCTATATCGTTCCCTATTAAATCTATATCATCCGCGTATACGAACAATTGGTTTAAGACATTCAATGTTAGTCCCTTTTTTGTCCTCTTTTTACTTTTAGAATCGCGTATGTAGTGGTGATAAGGCATCACCCTATTTTAATCGGTTGCGAACCTCGAAACTATCTGACATAATATATATCACCTTCACGTATTATGCTTACACTCTGAAACACATCCTTACTAGGATATTGTATAGATTTTCCCTTTTCCTTTTGAAAGTCATATGCTTCCTTAAAATCTATGAACAATTGGTAAACTGTCCCACTGTATTCCCACTGCTTCTCTAATATTTGTCCCAAGGTAAAAATCTTATCCAACGTTAGCAGGATAATACTCAACACTTTGTAACAAGTTAGTAGTAAAGAGATAATTACAGTAAGATTTATGGATTTTTTTATAAATCGGAACTACTTCTGAGATTTTCCATTCCTTTTGAAGCTCTTGCTTCCTCCATGTAGGACTTATCAATTTATGTAGTTCCTCCCGCTTTAATTAATTCAGCTGGGATGTTGTCAACTCCTGATTATTTGTAATTTTTCAATTAATTTTTTTTATTGAAATTTCGACCTGTCTCGCTAGGTTTGGGTATTCACGGTTCTGCGATATAAATTTCAAATTCGCCCGTTTGTTTTATGGTGTGTACATTCATAAGCTTGTCGAAACAGCTTTTCCATATATCGAGGATTTTTGTCGGATCCGCCTGAAGATCTCCACTTTCAATTTTAATCATCCCTAGCCTTGGCTGGTAGCCTTTTCATAACAAGTTTACCCCATTTGTATATATATCTCTAATGTTATTCGTCTTACCGTTTTCCTCTATTTCCTGAATTTTCTGCGTAAGATATTTTCGCTTTGCTTCTAAACGCGCGTGTGGCGTCACTGTAGTGGTTTGCATTTGCTTCGGTTCTATTCTCTAGCCATCACTGCCTTGCTTGTTTTACGATGTCACGAATTGCCTTCCACACCGTGTTCACATCAATTTCCGTCATCTTTATCATTACTCAAGTCGGGTACGATTTAGAATCTATATGAGATTTCGATTTGGTAAATCTGCCTTTATGCCTGTGTTATCTAATAGTTTTAAGAGGGTAGTTCCAAAAGTTTCCGGTCTGACTAACTTTTAGAGGAAGTAGAAAGAAAACGCCAGTGTTACTTTTCAATATAGTCACCCTTTACCTCAATATAGTCCATATACTTTTCACATCTTTGAATTAGCATTTGTATACCTATGAAAACATAATCCGAAGTTTTGTCTGCAAATGGCTCAAAACTGCTTCTTTCACGTCATTGTCGTCCGAAAACTTTCTTCCTCGAAGGCTTTTCTTCAGTTTAGAGAACAGGTAAAAGTCGTTAGGCGCTAAATCTGAGCTCTAATGCGGATGATAAATCCCTCTTGAAGTTACAGCACTTTTCGGTAACAACAGCCGTATGGACTGGAGCATTATCGCGCATTAGAAGAATACCGCGTTTCTGCTCACATTTACGCAAGTGAGCGCTCAACGTCCCATTCAAACGACGGGCTTTAACGAACGGATGCAGATAGAGAATTGAAACTGGTACAATATACTGTCCATAGATAGCTGCACATGTCACGAATAGCTCATTAAAATTGGCACGATTTTTTAATGTCAGGTCGGAAACTTTTGGAATTACCTCGTATTTCGAATTTCCGTTGTTTCGATCCTTTGCTTTTCCTGTTCGGATTGCACAACTTTTCCCTCACTTTTGTGATCACTAACTGATAGTGAATGTCACCGTCGGCCCCTCTGTGCGCTGTAACGTCCATTATGTCGGTACGTCTTCGTCTATCTACTAATACGTGATCGATTTTGCTTTCAAAGATGTCTATGTATCTTCATGTACATAATATCACTAGTGTTCAAAGTACGTGCTCTTTACAATTAGATCTTTCAATATCGCGAAGGTTATCAGTAATTCTCCACTTTTGTTGTTCTCTTCATGAAGACTTGATCTGTTTACAGTAGATCTATAACTTTCTTCCTTGCCTACCTTTGCGTTGAAATCCCCTAACACAATTTTCGTATACTATTTCGGTAGTCGGTGAAACAACCTATCTAGCTCATCGTGAAATGTATCTTTGTCGTTATCATCAGCTTGCTCGGTCGGATCATGGACATTTATTAAAACAGTATCGCACCATCGAGTGCGCATCGTAATATAGGATAGTCTTTCGTTCACGAACTCTACATTCTGAACTGCTGAAACAATACTGTTGTTAATGAGGAATCCTGTTCCAAGATTATGTGACTTGAGTTTCTCCGAAGTAGAACGTATATTTGCCCTGTCGAGTGCTATCCTGACCCTCCCACCGGACTTTGCTATTTTTGGAAATTTCATTTAATTTCACTTACTATTTCAAAATACTAACGCACGATATTCTTGTTAGAAAAACAACTGCGGGAAAGAGTTTGTCTTATTCTAAGTTAAGTCTTATTCCCGCTTAATACAATCAAATCAATAACCTTACTATTAGTACTTAAAACTTCATGCACAATTCTCTGCAATATCCACCTACCTCGCTAAACGTTCATACTCTTCCCGAATTTCCTGGGGTGTCTTGGTCCTTTGTACAATTTCCCAACCCTCAGTTTCAAGTCCTCGTGTGCCAAGGCTGTCATAGATAGCACGCTGGTGTGCATCGCTAAGTACTGAAAAGTAAATCGAGAATTTGAACCAAAACGTGAGCGTTATTGTTCACTACACCAAGCGAATGTCAGGACAGTATTTACTACTTGAACGCATGCAGTGACTATTATTTGCTAACTGCATACAGAATTACAACATAATATACGAATTTACGATGATTAAAAAATAAAATAAAATGATTTTTAAAATAACACGCATTTTTCTTTGCTTAAGAAAGCGTGTTTTTTTAAAAATCCTCTTTTAATTATAATTTTTTCTATATTAAGAGCTTCACACACCCAAATCCTAAAGTGTTCTGCAACCAGTCAAAACCCAACATCATTGCAGGCTAGTATTTATTTTAGGATAAAGAAGTTCATATTAAATAATTATTTTTTTTATTAATTACAGTTAACTGGATTATTCTGTCGTACATCCAATGATTCAATATTGTATTGTCATCGGAAGCAAGCAAGTTGACAGCATTTTACAGAAATCGGATGATGAAAAGTGAGTTGAAAATAAGTTACAAGATTTGTACCAGAGATAAAAGCCTACTATGATTACAGAGTAAGTTAATAAAAAGCGTTGATGTTACATGTACATACGATTTTATGCTCGTTACTTCCAGGAAACGAAGTAGATACACACACATTAACTTTTTGAATCAGTTCCACTAATAACCACAAAATGGCAGAAGGCGGCGGCGTGTACAGTATAGGATTGAGTCAGCCGTGTGTGTGCGATCTTGATGACAATAGAAGGTGGGCTATCAAGGAGGAAACTGGGTGACGTAGTTTCCGTGGAGAGGTTTCTCTGCTTTCGATAATACTCCCAAGAACCTGATTGCAGAGTAGGTAGTGATGCAGATCGAAGTCATACAACAAAATTTGGATGGACTGAGCTGCTCGTGAACCATTTTTTAAAGGATTAGTCCATGTCGCATAAGAATCGGAACATCATCGTCTACTGAACGAGTAAGCAGCATTGTCATGGTTAACAGGCACGTAACATTCGAAAGGAAGGGAATATTCAATCTTTTTACATCTTATGGCAGTTACTTTTTCTGATAGCGATGGCTGGTTTCTGGAAAGACATCCAGCACCATCTCGATATTTGGGTCATTCCATGTCAAATCAACGAAGCTCACAACTCGACTATCACGGATCTCAATGAAATGCTCAGTATTGTTTCTACTCATGAAGTGATTCCAAGAAAAAATATTTTCAGATTTTTCCGCCGTTAAATTTTCCACTGAGAACAACGTTACAAAAAAGTCAATTAATGTCAAATCATCCAACGCGTAAGGAAACATGTAACCCCAAGTTTCTGATATAGCTGGAATTTGGTGTGTGGTTTCTGGTAGTCATAATAATAAACTGAATTATTATTGCAACGGTAAGTAGTTATAAATAACAGTTGTTTGAAAAAGTGTATAATGTTCGCTCGATGAAGCTGCTTGTACTACTATATCACAAAAACATATCCACAGCACCAAAACGAAAAAAAGGCAATACCTTTAAACTTTCCACAGTGTTTCGGCTTAACACGAGACATGCTCATATACTTTTATGGAAGAGTATCTCTTGCATTACCTGGAATAAAAATGGTTAAAGCTAGGGTTATTTTTTTCACACTCTTTCCGTATATAGGTAACTTCAAAAAGGCAAAAGTGAAAGAAAAGAATAACATGACACATACATTTTTGGAAAGAGGATGAGAAGTACTACAAACAGATAAATTTGGAAAGGCGTTTTGCCTCCTTTAAAAATAATGAGCATACTGCATAAGTAAAGCCCGAAAGTTTGGAAAAAAGGGCTTTTTATTCTTGTTACGAATTATCATTATCAGCATATAACTAATATGTAACCCTTTTAATCATCGTGGAAGCGCATAAGGAGGTTTTTCATTTTGCCTTTAAAAACATAATGCTTTAGGCATTAAAGGAGAAGCCTTTTAATGTATTTTAATAAATATTATTTTCATTTGTGGGTGTTAAACACACACAAAATATAGCAATGCTGTCTTTCCCACATTGAACTGTCTCCTAGGCGTGAATTCAGGGAAAGAAAATTGTGATGAGGGATGCTTCTTTAAGTATTTAGGCTGACCTCGTGACTCGCCTCCCATTTAATGTCACCCTTCAGTGTTTTCTGAAACTCTGATACTATTTATGGCGTTAAGACTAGTCGCTGGCTGATGACCTGACACCTCACGGATACATTGCTATGCTGCCAGACGCAATAATAAAACTTTTGAAGATAGGTGAAAAAATGATGGCAATCATGGATATTGAGGGAGAAACAATAAACAAACTGTTGGAAATACCAGATGAAAAGGAAAAAAGCTGTGAGTGACAAATGCAAATGTGTACAAATGAGAACATAGAGAATATTAAGAACATATGCAGTGTTCTTAAGGGCGAATAGGCCATTTTTAGTAACTCTGACTTCAGCCAGTCACGTTTATGAATGCGATGTTAGTTAAAATTCACATCCATGCTCCAGCCGGGATTCGAACCCGGGACCTTCGAGTCACTGGCGTAGCACTCTAAACCCACATGGCTAGTAGGTCGGCTCTTAACGGTGGAAACGGATGAACGAAGTACCAGAATCATTTATTTACAGAGACATGTAAATAAATTGCATAGTTATATTTAACTGAACTTTTCAACATACCGTATCTTGTTTACGCATCACTGTCTTAAACAAAAACATGCATAGACCGTATACAAGACGAAAGAAGCAGACTCATGTATACTAACATATATGTAATACTTGTTGTTATGTAACTTATAATTATGTCTATAGCGCAAGAAGCTCTTCCGGGCTGTTTGATTGAAAAATAAGAAGCTTAAACAGAATGGGCCATCATCACCTCCCCTGGAATCGTGCTGACCCATGTAGTTTCCAAGCTCCTTCATTTCCCTAAAAGGGAAAAACTGCTTTGTTAATATAGGAGAAGGACAGTGGAACAGAAAAAAACATTCAAGTGACCCCTTCGAGTAAGAACACTAGCACGTTCCACAGGACAAAGGCAGTTCAATCTTACATTTGGAACAGACTGAGCTACCTAAAAGACAACAATCAAACAGTCTGGTGAGTGTTAATGGCGCTACATATTGTAATACTCTTTCAGAATGGAACTAAACCTGACCCCTGAATCTCACTGCCTATTTTACTTAACCTAAAACCCAGTACCCAGTGCTTAAACGCACGAAACCTTACGTTGAGAGATTATTTTCAAACATGAAAACTTGACAGAAGGCTCAATATGTGCTGAAAACTTGACGAAATAACATGTGGTGGTGATGTGCAACCTATACAGAACATCGTGATATAATGTAGAATGATATGCATAATATGTGATATAAAAATGCCTGAACTTCCGGGCTTTATGCATAAGTATTCAACAAATGTATAAAGTCTTCATGCTAGCCATAAAGTTCTATAATACAGGGTAGTTTAAAAATCCCAGTACAGCTTGGTAGCTCACAAACCGACAAGAAAATGAGTCATCGTAGTACACAAATGTGGAATGGACTACATTTTGGAGTAAATGTTCATCGCCATCTTGAAATTCGCCATATTGGATGAAGAACATGTTTTCAAGTAGCAACTGGGCCATGTGACTTATCAAACAACACAAAAAGTAATTCCAGGTGTTAGATTTGACCTACCTATTACGGCGTCGGTGTTACCTTCAGTAGCAGTTTGCAGTGCAGATTATGTTCATTTATCCAGCAGCACCCTTTCCGTTCCGTTAACCCCGACACCGTAAAAGGTAGGTCAAACCTGACACCTGGAATGACTTTCTGGAAACATTCTCGTGTTATTTGGTAAGCCACACGACCTATTTATCATTTGTAAAATTTAACCTCCGTATAATATGGTGAATTTCAAGATGGCGACTACGTTGATCATGTACTAAAAATTGTAGGCCTTACCCACCATTCAACATTTGTGCACTACGATAGTTCATGTCGATTTGTGAGCTACCAGGTTGTACTGGGACTTTCGAATTTTATGGCTAACATTAAGATTTTATACACAAGTTGGATACATATGCAAAATGCTCATTACTTTTACAGGAGGCAAACCACCTCTCCAAATTTTTTCTGTTTGTAGTACTTTTCAAAAATGTATGTCATGTTAATGATACCTTTTTGAAGTTAGCTATATACGGAAAGAGTGTGAAAAAAGAAACCTAACTTTAACTATTTTTACTGCAGGTAATGCAAGAAATACCCTTCCATAAAAGTATATGTGAATGCCTCATGCTAAGCCGAAACACTGTGGCAAGTTTGAAGTCTTGCCTTTTTTTTTCGTTTTGGTACTGTGCAGAGGTCTCGCCAGGTGCATCGAGCGAACGTTATACACTTTTTCAAACCACTGTTATAAATAACTACTTAACATATTGCAATTAAAATAATAATTTAGACTTTTCCATTATATAACAAAAGCCTCACACCAAATTTCAGCTAAATCTGAGACTGGGTTACATACGAATTGACATGGAATGACCCAAAAACGATGCTCGGGTATTTATAAAAATGTATATTTCTCAGGTTCTATCAGAGATAGAAGAGTACAGCTTAGTCTCATTTTAAAGCCATTTGAATTGCATTTTATTTGATATGCTACTTCATAGGTTTTGCTAGCATCTATATTTCAAGGTCAACCAAAATTGTCTTTGACCTTGAAAATGTATAAAAAAAACCCCGTAATTTTCAGAATGTGAGAAAGACCGAGTTGAACTCTCTATCTCTTTTAGAAGCTGAGAAATATGTATTCTTATAAATACCCGAGCATAGTTTTCTTTTACAGTGTTCTCTGAAAAATTTAACGGCCGAAAATCTGAATATATTTTTTTCTTGCAATCTTTTCATTAGGGATAGCAAACCGGATCCGGAACAGAGTTTCGAATATCCGGATTTCAGATATATGGGGCATGAACACATCATCGTAATCTTTCCTAATTACCATTTTGGGGGATTTTGTTTTTCGGCAACCAAACGATAATTCTTCTTTCTTTTTTATACTCTTCATTTTGGAGTGTTGAGAGGGGGTAGAGAGAGAAAGCAGGATCACAGAAAGAGAGAGAAGAAACTGCTGAGGTGAACATGGACTACAAGACTAGTGCTTTCGGAACTAGTCATATAATATTCGGTCACTAATACATATACTGGAGTGACAAAAGGAAAACAAATAATCGACAGCACCTTTTTGTCTCTTCTAACCTCCTCCTACCCCATCTGTACCCACACGTGTTCCTACCCTTTGCCCTGTGACGCGGTTATCAGTCACTACACAATAAACATTGCATTGTCAAAAGGAAAGAGAAAAAACATGTCCTCCTCCTTACTTTTAAGCGAGCAGGGATGTGAAAAAAAAAAAGGAACTCCTTTCCTGGATTCGCTTTCTTTGAGAAATAAAACGTGTATTTTAGAAAAATTAAAGGACGTTAAAAAAATGTTCGTATCAACTAACTTTGGACAAGAAAACAATAACAATCAAATACACAACTATTTCTATAAAATATATTTTTCCGAGTTTCAGACACACTGATTTAAACTGATTTATTTATGGCCCTTTCTCATTTTTGGCTCAGGCCGAGATGAGGTACGCAGAGGATGTGGAAGGTATTACCCAGGGCCCTTCATAATTTACAATGCAGGTATCGCAGTCTCAGATGCATCATCATAACGAAGTCCGAATACTGGGTCTTTGAATCTGCGACCGAAATCACACAAATTCATTGGACCGAATATCCGGATCCGGGTTTCGGATATCCGTATCCTCTGAGATATTTCTATAATCTGGCCATCCCTACTCTTCATGGGTAGAACCAATACTGTGAGTTTCATTAAGATGCCTTTACATCAATCTCGAAACCACGTTTTTCCTCCTTGATTTGACATGGAATGACCCATGTATAAAATCGAGTTCGATTGAATTTCTGTGGAATATGGGAACAACTGCACACGTGGTACCCACTGAAAAAAAAAACACCATTCCTTGTTTTGTGCAAGGAATGGTTTCGGATAATGATGATTCTGGACACGTTACAAAGCCTAATTTATTCTACGATTACTATCGAATCATTCAATTTATTATTACGGAGGAACGAAGCGCATTGTCGTGTCGAACTAACCCCTATTTATATTAAGGTTACTGTAAAGCAACGATCTCCAACAAAAGATGGCAGCACTACCTCCGTATATTTCTAATGTATTTTTATCGTTGCACGAAATTTCAATGTTGCTCCTACAAATTCAAAGCCTATTGAGTTCTAACTTTCACGGAAGAAAGTTCATGAAAACTGATAAACTTTATTTTATGGGCCAGTCCAGTAACTGTTGACTTCGGCCCGTCACGATTATCCGTCACGTTCGAGTTAAAAGACACCCATGCCCCTGCCGGGACTCGGGGACCTAACGCCTCACACCGCACGGCTACCCGGTCGGCAGGAAGAAGGTTCATAACCAATTCAAGAGATCATCAATGCCGATTTTGTATTTTCTTTTTTGTTCATTGTTATAGGTTTTGATATTCACAACAATCAAGCAATTTCAACAATGAAGAAAAAATACAGACATTGATCGAACTCTTGATTATTTAACGATTCCTGAAGATGCGCAACAAGACATCGCGAAATAATATGTGATTTCACGAGTACTCCTGTGAACATACTTTACAAGAGAAACTTTGCTTCTAACAAAAGTGATGATTGATTCAAGTAATATTTACAAATGTGTTGTTTTTAAAAGCCATTAAACATCTATAGACTATTTATTAACTGATGGATGCTATATCTCTATTATAATTAATGGATGAGCATAGCTGTAAACCTATCATAGGGTTTGCATCTTTAACAGACAGACAAACACATGTCAGGAGAAGAAACAATTCTACTAATCAGAGTGAAAAATATCATCGAACCAGTTCTTCATTATTCGTTCTATCTAGAATATTAGTTCTAAAAGTGAATAATCTTAATTATTACTATCAACAATACAACAGTGAGATTAATTTACTCAAAGGGCGATCCATATTATTTTTCTGGAAGAACTCTGATGTTTAATGAAGGCACAGTAAAAAAGTTAACTAAATGTAAGCAACCTAACTATCTTGAAATATTAGAAACAATTATTGAGCACAATAATGAGTTAATACGGGCAAAGAAGATGCTCAGGAAGGAAGTTTTTCTTCACTACAAGAATCTTGAAGCTCTACTACAGAAACAGAAAACGAACTTTCTTCTCGGAAAGTCAGAACTCTACATGCTTGAAATTTTAGGAGCAGCATTGAAATTTCGTGCAACGATAAAATTACACTACACATATACGGAAGTAGCGCTGCCATCTTTAGTTGGAGACTGTTGCTTTACATTAACCTTAACACATTCTTTAACTATTAAGTAAAACTCCAAAATAAGACACTTAAAACAACTGACTCTGGGGTAATACGCCAGCACAAATACAAAAGTAGGACTACAACACCTACTACGTGGTGAATTAGTCACAAACTTATAAATAGTAAAATATATTTCAGTATTTATGAACAAGTTGTTTTAAGATGCATCCCCCAAACTTCCGTATCAACGGAAGTCAATAAACTACCTTGGTTACGTATACTACAACACGTATTCAAGTAAGTGTTCAAAAAAAAAAAAGGACCAACCTTCATACGCTTTCTTGGTCTTGTTAAACAGAACTTCTGCTTCTTTCTTCTGATCAGGATCCAAATGTTTGTCGGGGTGGTAAATCCGGCTAAGGCGTCGATATGCATTGTTGATTTCTTCATTGGTTGCCTGAAGAAAAGAGAAAGAAGATATAATTTGGTATACACTCTATTATCACCTGTGCATATGATAAGCTGCAAAAGAGCCAATAATCTGAATTAGGCTTTAATCAAATGTAATAAGATTAATTACAACTATTAAACAAATAAACTTGTGGCTACAGCCACTCTAAACAATCCACTCCGGATCAAAAGAGACTCGCCCCTCTCCCCGGTGAATAGTTTCTCTACAGCTGCAATTAAACATAGGCAACGATACCAATTTTAGTTACATGTCTCAAAAATGTGAAAAAGCACGATAACGTTCCAACCTACGGTTACGCTGTTACACGACCAAGAATATGAATGGTCGACATTATTACTATTATTGTAAGTTCCTATTTAAATAACTGTACATATTAATTCAGAAGGAGGGAATCATAAATCATAGTGTGGGAACCTAATTTTTCAACTAAAACAGGTTTAATGCTTATTGGACACGAATAAAGACAACTTTAATTACAATAGAATAGGCTCAACTTTTTGTTGTCAATGTATTGATACACTGTAATACTAATTTTTACACCGTTTAATTTTCTTCTCTTGTTCTATATGAGTACGCATTTTTAGACATCTTTAGCTCCAAGTAACACATAAAACGTTTTGTTATTGTAAATTCGAAGTTGTTGTTACATTCACGAACAGGCTCTACTTTACAAGACGCAATTAAACAGTCCTTCATAACTATGGTTTACCAACAAGAAGCATCACAAATTCTTTACACACTGAAGCCTCCAACCAACCGAGATCGAGGAGGTTGAATATTCTTCCCAGTGTTCGTTTCGTGAACCTGAGAAAACCTTACCTTAAAGCAGCGATCACTTGGTTGAATATTCTGGGGAGACCGTCGTAGCTGTAAGGTAGACATTTAAAACGGGGAAGTTGACACTAGGAACAAATGGAATAATAAACTCAGATACTAGAAAACACGGGTTTATTAACCCTAGAGAGGAACCAATTAATCATGGGAAAACGGACCTGTAGGACAAATCCCACCAGCGTCAATGAGTTCTCAAATCTAAGACAGAGTTCCACTTAATGGTTACCAGGGCTCAGACAGGGGTCGCCGGGCTCAACAGAAACAATCTCCAGCAAAGTTCTAAACCACCAGGGAAACTAGCTAGCACACTAGTTCTTAAAGTGACGCCCAAAGTTTCCAAATAGCTTTGGATGGTCTGACAGGCCCATGGACTGTAGGACCTGCTCAGTTGAAGTAGCTTGAAGTGGCGTAGGGTTGTTCTCTACGTACTCTAGTCTCGATCGTCTCTCTCTCTCCTCTCTTGACTCGAGCCTCGCTATCTCGGTATTTATGTTCAATCCGGAATAGCAGGAATTTCTTCCGTATTGAGCCAACGAACTTGGAGTGACGATACAAATAGTTTTCTGTCTGAGATAGTTACCAGGGGCGTATCCGAAGTGTGTTAGCTCTTCCATCAATAACATTGTATGCCCTTGAACATTATAACAAACTCGAACATACTATTTTGATGTGTAACAGAAGGTTTTTGATTGAAGTGCCTCTATCGAGACATATTAAGTTACGCTGAAGCAAATTTTCTCCCATTAATAAAGGCAATAACATGTTATTACATAAGCGATACTCAAAGGGAATCAATCAGAGAAACGGCTGGCAAACTTAATTTGAATTTAAATTTTAAGGTCTTTAGGGAACTTGAGCTCAGGCCAGATGGGTGATGATGGGATGAATTAGTGGAATAAAAAGAAAAAAGTGAGACGAAACGAGAGAAACTCATGCACACTGTGTTGGTCCACCACAAAGCCCACACTGCATAAGTAGGGATCGAACCCACAACTACTAGCACCAGAGGTAAGCGTTCTACCATTGAGCCACCGCTGTCAAACTTAAGTCCACTCAGTTTCACAGACCCAATGGTTCTTTATTATCTCTTTATACTGACCCTAAAAATGGCGACTAGTTTCGCGAAATATTGAAAAACACACCTAAGTTCAAATGAGAAATATTATATAGAAACGTTTCAAGTTCCCACTGTACAACAAAAGATTCAATACTCTTTCTCTTAAAGAAGAAAAAGGGAAAAGAGGAAACAACTTTTGCTTTAAGCGAGAGAGAGAGAGTTCTTCTTTCTTTCTTTCTCTCTATCCTCTTCTAACTTCCCTATCCAAACAAAACGTACTCTGTATTCGATTTACTTGCTCTCTACAGTCCATTTTTCTCGAGTTTCCCTGTCGTTATTTGTTGACGAAAGCACCTATAATTTTGAGTGTGAAGGTTTACCTAGACACTATACCTACATACGAATTTTCATCAAAATTGAGCTCTGACACCTGGCGAGTGTTCCTTGTAAGATAAAGACACGTGGCAGAAATTAAAAGAATTCTCAAAATATGTAATCGCCGTATAAATAGTTTTTAGTAATTTTATACCAACTGTACTGTATTTAATGTCCCAGATTGTCGGAACTATTGGCATATTAATCTTCTATGCAGGTAGTTTCAAGTTAAAACCCTGTTTGAGATATTTAAGTTTAAAACTCAGCAATTTTCGGCGAACGGTCATGGTTGAGCCCCATAACAGTGAGTGAGTCTAAACCATGAGTTTCTACGTGTACATAACTCGCTCGTACCTATACATTTTTAAAAATGTAACCGTATTTAAATCTTTCATAACAGAATTTTGACTCAGAAATATAATTTTTACAATTAACCAATTTTCAGCCTCCCACCCTTTGTATGAAGGAATTCATATCGCGCAAATGTAATTCAAAATCTTACAAGTACACTTCAGCAGATACACAAAGGTTTACACCCCATCTATCATGTTGGACAAATAGTGGTCCCAGAAAAAAAAAAGATAAATAAATAAATTTAATGATTTGTCATGGTACCGTACATCAGTAGACTATTGCTCAGACTAAAACAAGCACAACATGTTTTGCTTAGGATCTGATGTCAGGGCTTGAAAAACTGGGGTATTTTCGAGAGAGAGAGAGAGAAAAAAAATGGGAGGTTTGACAGCCTGTATGTGCACCGGATTCAAGCCGCAGCGTGATTGGGAGCCCAAGATAATTATAGGTTCCGGCATTCCGCCATTCACAGTGAGACTGAGGAAAATGAGGGAGAACCTCATTCAAAATAGTCTCATTGATACGCCTGAGGAGGGTCTGATTTTCTTTATAATTTCTTTGAAGGCCTTTAGGCAACTTTAGCTCAGGCTGAATGGATGGTGATGGGAGAATTGGTGAAATGAAGAAAGTGAGAACCCTAAAAAAAAACTCACGTACCAGAGGTGAATGCTCTATCAAGGCCACCGCGGTCCGATCAGGGTCTATATTGCCGCTCAACCTTCCTAGTTTCATTTGGCCGTCTGACACACCAACCACAACAGGCGGAATAACGATAGTGCAGGGTAAATAAATAAATAAATAAAATAAAATGTTTAGTCTGTTGTGATTTCCTAATTAGCTTTCTACTTCTGTGAATAGCCAGTGCTGTATCAATATGGTATCTGTTTGAAAATTTACATTATTAATGATATTTGTGGAGTTTAGTAATATTGCACGGAATTTGATATAACAAATACGTAATTTATAATATACATTCTGTCAAGAAAGTACCGGGAATTGTACATTCTGGAAAGTCCACTTAAAGGCAGTTTTGAAATTCTTCTTGTCACTACATTAGCACAACTGCCCTCTATGCTCACGCGGAGTTTGAGCGCCATCTGTCATTTAGTTTGTTTACAGTGGATAAAAATATCGAACAAAGAATCTGTCTTACAGTATGCATTGCAAATGGAATTTCGTGTGCCGAAGCGCTGAAAATGTTACATAAGACTTACGTTGAATCGACTTTATAAAAAACACGTGGTATGAGTGGTACAGTGCATTCAAAAGCAGTCGAGATCTTGTGGAAGATTTGCCTCGCTCAGGTCGACCATCAACGTTTTCAACTGAACATCGCTAAAGTAAAGGAAAAATGGTAACTGAAAATCGTCGTTTCAGTCTGAGAGAGATAGCCACTGAAATTTCTGTGTCTCACGAATCAATTCGTACCATTTTAAACGATTGTTTGGGCATGAAACGCGTTGCTGCTCGACTAGTGCCGAAAGACCTGAATTTTCTGCAAAAACTCAATCGTGTAAGGGTCGCTGAAGACATGCTAGAACGAGTCAATTCCGACCCCACATTCATAAAACAATTTGTAACTGGTAATGAGACATGGGTTTACGAATTTGACATGCAAACCAGTCAACAAGCGGCAAACTAAGTCAACTCGACATGGCAGATGAATGTGATAGCTGCAATGTTTCTATGCTTTCTTCCACGCGCGAAGCACACGAGAATGAAGGGAAACTGTCCATATTTTACGCAACACACAGGTTATTGAAGCCAATATTATGGACAAGTTCTTATTATCTGCAGTAGAGTAGTATAAAGCGGTTAAGGTAAGGCTAGA
>JAGDQP010046749.1:917-15212 GCA_022664845.1 Lepisma saccharinum
ATCCAAATGGCTATACGCTATATGCATTTATTTTATCACCTACCAATACATTGGACGACTCTACGTGGGATGTCGTCAAAGTTTCGCCTGTCAATATTAAAATAGGGTTCAGTGAGCGTCTTCCACAATCCATTACTTGCGTGGTCTATGCACAATTTGATTCCCTGATCCAGATCGACAAAGATCGTAATATCTATACGGACAATAGTATATAAATAAATGTACCATACTTACACTAAATTTTAAATTATTAGTTGGCACTCTGTCTCAGTAAGTGTATAAAAGGTGGGGGTAAGTTCCTGTTTACATCATTTGAACGACGGCACCATGAGGGCAATCATCCACTTTTCGGCGTTTGAGCAAACTGGTGAGGATGAGTTTATTGTCAAGGAATTGGCCATTGTGAATCCCGATGTCAATACAGTTCAAAGCTGGATGTTCAAGGCACCTTTTGATATTTCCCAATTACCATTAACACTCCAGTTCGATAACGAATATCTTGCTATGCACATTTTTGGAGTCGACTGGTCCGATGGTGATGTCGCATACAAGGATCTTCAGCACATACTTACCAACTATACAAAGCATATTCCTGTACTCTACACCCATGGACACCGGCGACAACAATTCCTGCAACGTATGCTGGGATGAAGTGTTATGAATCTCGAAGATTTGCATTGTCCAAAATCATCCAAATTACTGTTTCCTGAAAGTCATTGTGCACATCGGCATCATCAGTTTCATACATTTCGATGTGCATTATATGAAGCATTGTGTTACAGCAAGTACTTAACATACCATGATTTATCACAATACGTAACCCCTGAACCTAAAAGTGTATATAACCCCACACCCATTACCCCAAGTCCCAGTGTACTTCATGAAGATGATGAAGAAGAGTGTCATTCCGTGTGACTATGTGGACTGATCAAATATTAAAGACAGTGTTACATGACTGTTTCAGTGCGAGTGTATTAACTGGCATTTACTCTTTGAATCACCTACCTGCAATAGTAAAAGCACCAGCCGCTGTAATTGTTAATTTAAGTCCGTCTTATCAGCAAGGCACACACTGGACCTGTATTGTCATTAATAAAAATAATCGTGCCTTCTATTTTGATAGTCTTGCACAAAAGCCGCCAAAATCCATTGTACACTTTCTTCGGCGCAATTCCAGTATATATCGTGTGAATAACGTTCAGTATCAAGCTGATGATTCCGTTTTGTGTGGCTTATTCTGTCTAGTTTATATTTATTATAAAGTACGTAATATTAATATTCTAAAAAGATTTTCAAAGACCAACTTACAACGGAATGATCAACTTGTACTGAATCATGTCAGAAAGATCCTGAAAACAAAACAACATTGTAAATAATTTTTTTTAATACTATGTAACCTTTTGTAGTAGAGTAGTTTTTCTGTAATAAAAACCTTTTACCTCCTATTTGTTTGAGTTTCATTTCATGAAATAAAACAAAACCAACATATCCTGTGTAGTATAAATTTATTTTCCAATCATGTTACAATTTCAATGTGGATATACCATCCACTGCTTTTAATGCTTGTACTTTCATCCAACATTGTAACTGTATGCAATTACACAAGGCACATGCATACTCTTGCACTGGTTGGTGATAGGTACACTTTGCTATATCTACTTTGAAATTAAGTGTGCGTAAGGCAGGACATGCTTGATCTTCAAAATTCACAAGATTCGTCAGTTGAAACACTTTACGCAATAACACCATCTTTTCATTGCCTTTACAATAAAAGATGGCGCCTATTTCACATAATACCAATACAATATGGCGGATATGGCATACTGTATATCCATTCGACGTATTCCAGTCTAGGCCATGCAAATTATAAGTTAACCAGTCGACTTGCCGCTGATAACCAGTTGATAAATCAGAACGTTCACAAGGTAATTTCATAAGACAATGAAACAATAACGTGGCATCACATGAAACAACTAGACAAAATTCTCTAATAATGTATTCCCTATCGGAAATTTTGAAACCTTGGACATCAATAATGTACTGCCTCGCACATAATAATCGTGAACCACTAGGATTCTGCTGTTCCAAAATTAAAGGTATCAATAATGCAATACACTCTGGGTTTTTATAAAATGACGACAGACATTAAACAAAATGGTTTTTGAAATATGAGGATGACCCTGGTCTACGAAACGTTCATAATAGTCTTGGAAAAGTTCTGGATCGTTTATATGACTGTCAACATGTTGTGCATTCACAGTACCCGTATTCCACACGTACATGCAATTGTGTACTTTACACAAATTACACTCTGAACACAAAATAAGATTGGCTTGTAAAAAGTACTTACTGTTTTCAATATGCACTTGTTCACAACATAATCGCCATTACAACTCGTACACTGAGCCATGATCACTACACAAGTCCACTACATACACAGTTCCACTATATATGATGTTTTTGTCCGGTACACAATTCACAAACACTGTCTCTTATTGGAACCGGTGGGCTGCACGATCTTTGTCCGCAAACATATCCTGCACCTTCCACAATTCGGTTTTCATCAGACGCTGAATTCCCCAATCCATCTTCTCTTTCAGTTCAGATGCGTTCGGATGCTTATCCAAGTAGATCTTAAACAGAGCTTCCACCGTCTTGGGATCACGCAACGTGTACCGAGTTCGAGCCTCAAACTCGGGATACACCGCCTCTGGAAAGACGTCGGGTAACATATACCCCGTTAAATGGCCGTGACATTCGTGCTCCTGCCGATGAGGGCTGTTCTTCCAACATCCCAAACAAAGCAGGCTTTCTGAGGGCTTCCAGGTGTCAATGGCGGACCAAATACATGCCTCGTCCACCCAGCGCGGTGTGCACTTACACAACGGTGCGACTGGAGGTTGTCTTTCTATATTGCGTACAACAGATGCTTCCATGGTTCGTCAGTAACTATGTCTCGTAATGGCAAGTCTCCTCCTTGTAAAGTAACTAGCACTAAACATGTCCGCCAATACCATGCCACCGACGCAGTACGCGTCTGCGCAACTCTGGGTGGGGTAGTCCAAATTTCATTCGTGTGCGTGTAGCTAGCTCATTAGTATGCGTACATTGTTTGCGTCGTTATTGGATTCGCCATGAGGGTCTCCCTCATGAATTATTAAAATACCCTAAACTACCGAACAATTCTACTTTGGTCACTTACATATTATGTTGCGCAAACAACTCAAAGATTAAGAGTCACACAAAGAGCAATGGAGAGATGCAAGGTCGGAATAACTAAGATGGGCAGGAAGACAAATGAATGGATTCGCGCTCAAACAAATGTAGAGGATATAATCAACACCGTGGAGAAGATGAAGTGGAGTTGGGCTGATACGAACAGATGGAAAATGGGCGGCAGATGAACTACATTGGATTCCTAGAGAAAAGAAACGGCCGAGACGACGTTCAAATGCAAGAGGGGTAGATGAAATTAAGCGTTTTTCAGGAGCTACATGGATGAGGATAGCAGCAGACCGAGATATGTGGAAAGAAAAGCGGGAGGCCTTCATCCAGCAGTGGATAGAAAACGGCTGAATATGATGTTTATGATGATATTATGTCAAATATAATAGGAATATGTTTTCACATGTTAATTTTGTTCACATGTGTTTCTTGAAAGCAATTGAAGACGTGAATTGCAAAACATCGCAAGTCCACCGGAGGAACGAAAAACAGTCCAATGTCTTCGTATGTTATTCTATTCAGCGGAAATTATTTTGTGCTAAAAAAAGGGTTCTTGTGATGGGATTAGGATGTAATATTTATGCAAGTGGATAGGTAACACTTGGCACATAAATACTGACATACAGAAAAAAATATATGGGCCAGTCACACCCGTCACTTTGGACTTCGGCCCGTCACGATTCGCCCCATAGCGATTAAAATCCACACCCATGCCCCTGCCGGGACTCTAATCCGGGACATTTAAGCTATTGGGCTACCGCCGCACACCGCACGGCCATGACGAACAGCAAAAAATGCAAATACGAAAAGAGTGGACTTGGAATGTTTTGCAGTTCAGGTCTTTAATTCGTGTAGTAGGTCTCAGTGCTAATTCCTCGAAAAGTTAATTAATACGTCTACTGTACGTATTTGTCCATAACTTTTAGTGATCCATATAAAAACATATTACTGTTATGAAAATAATAGTTGACGATACATCGGCATTTTCCATCGATGCATTATTCTTAATTCTAGTTTAGCTCGATACAAGGTAAACCTGTTATATTGTTGTGTTGCTACCTCATAGAAATAATTTATAATGAACTTTCTAACTACGTAGCGAGAAGTTGATATAAATTTTGCTTACACCCTGCTGATGATTCCAATACACCCCTAAACGAAAAATGCTGGGGAAAAGCCTGCGTGTCAGAAACTAAATCTCAGGAATCTGTACTACTAGTGTCAGAAACTACACCTACACTACAAAGTGTAAAGAGTTGCTTGAGATGTCATTGGAGAGGTTTTTAATGGAGTAGCGAAGGACCGCCACAACCGTCTTATTGAAGTAATTCAGTATTGCCATACCATTAAAAAATAGTTGCTCAAATTGATTCCATTCAGTTAGACGTAGCTGCACCAAACTTGACGTAAACGTTATTTCACGCAATATAAAAGCACTGAGGTCGCTTACTAGTGGTGCCAACCTATTTTCTATAAAATTATCTTCTTATTAAATTGCTTCCATTATTTTAGACACAACAGTAGCAAACTTGTCATAAACATTATTTGAGACAATAGCAACATACTGTGGGTGTTCCCGTCTGTCAGTGATACCAACCAGTGGTAAAATATACCCTGAAGCATATGTAGAGAAGTGAATGATGTATAGTTAGAAGACTATTGGCTAGACTAGTTAAGAGTCGCCGGAACCGTCTTGATAAGTCCAGTTGTTCAGTGTTGCCAACTCATTTTAAATAGAATAATCAATTATTCAAATTGTTTCCATTCAGTTAAACGTAGCAGCGCCAAGCTTGGCGACTTGGCTAATTGCCCCAAACGAATACGACACAATAGAAAAATACAATGGGTTTTACCATACCAAAGTATTTCAGTTGTCAATGTTGCCGGACTATTTTGTAAATAATAATGGGCACGTAGCTAAAATGCTGTCAAAGGACCGGAACCTTGACGATTATTAGTAGAATTACACCTCCGATTTGTTTTTATTTATGTTTTAATGCTTATAATGAACATCAATATTAAAAACAAGTTGTGTGATTATATTCGAAACCTATTATGCGCAATATGATATAGCTCGAGAATGCCATAGCCCTATGCTTTAACGTTACTTATGTGACTTTTTCACGAAGACCGCCTCCATTTATGTGTTAATTCTCATCAATGCAAGAGATCACCCAATGAAACTTTACACAATTTTATGTGAATTATCAGCATTTGGTGGAATAATTACAATTTTGGGAACTTTTGTGATTCTGCCTTCTCTAACAGTGAGTTGTTTCTTCATCATGAAAGAGTTACAGCTTTGAATATTTATAACTAGGCTTCGAATTCTGAGGTTTTATTAGATTTTATTCGTGCATAGTTAATGGAGAAATTCCGTGTTTTCTTTACATTTTACGTTGCTATGAGTCAAAGGATAATGATTTTATAGGACCTAAAATGTCCTAATTTGGAGGTTAGGACCTAAAATGTCCTAACTTTGCTTTTATGGCCTAAATAGCCAGTATAAAATATGCACCTCTTACATCATGGGATGCAGAACGCAGGTTTTTTTGGTATTTAAGAGAATTTTGACAAACAATGGAAAAAGGTTCATACCAGAGAATATTTCAAAATATTTTGTTGTTTAGTGCCTCTCCAGAAAGCGAAGTGATTCCTTTGTTTGTGCTGCACAGTAACGTGAAAAGTACTGGAAACAATGACTAAACATATTTTCTTCCTTAGCGGAATTCTAGGAAAGTGAAGTGATGTTTGTGCTGAAAAGATTTCAAACGTAGTAAAAAATAAAAGAATATATTAGGTTCATTATAGTTCTAGAAAGTAAAGTAATAAAGAGGCTATGCTTATACTTTACCAGATTTCAACTATCAGTAACAATTCCAGGTAAGGGAAGTTTTATTAATATTTTTATTCCGTACAACAGCGTTTGACTTAAAGTTTACTAAATAGTGTTAAAATATAAGTTTCCAAGTGTTAAACATAATAAACAAACTGTTAAAATGTATGCAAGTGTAGGGCTAAAATGTCCTTTTTCTAATATAAACATAAAATCCTACACAACATGTTTAAAATCATATAAAATTCTAAAATCCTAATTTGAACTTTAGGGACTATTTATTACATATTTTGTGTCTCGTTTAAACGAACATCAGGGATCCTTAGTAACAGATATCTAAACGTCAAAGCAATCTTTTTATTTCTGATTTTGCACTGATACAATAATTTTATGTAACTATCCTTATTCTTACCTCCCTAAAGTGTAACATATTCAGGTTGTTATAGAATGGCAACATCAGCACAATTCCTGTATTCTTGTTGTGGACCACAGCCCAAACCAGAAGTACCATCATCACAGTCACCCCATCTGTTGGCTGTTAACGGAGGAAAGTACGTTACCAATAGAAAACAATCAACTGAAATTCAACTAAAACATTCATCCCTATAAGTTAATAAAATATTTACAAGAATTAAAACTTCACATAATACATAGAAATTATTAATTAAATTATGTTTCATTCAACAAACGTAAGCTATGGTAACTGTTTCATCGGCGCTGTACTCCCTGAATTTTCACTCGGCATTCGCTCTGAATCTTTTAGCGCATGAATCTAAAAGTGGAAACTACGCTGCAAACAATTGCTGTGTTGATTCAACACTTTTCGGTGAACAACTACTTTTAGTGTTAAAAAAAAAGGTATTGATTTTCGTGAGTGGATTGATTGATACTGAATCAGCGCAATGATGAGTGTCATATTAGCACGTTTGTTGAGTTAATTTAACACAAAAAGTGGTGGTCGCCCTGCGATACCCAAAATCGTTGAATAAACACAGCCATAGTTTGCAGAGTATATTTCCATTAACTTTTTATTCGTGTTTCCAATTAATATAGGGATGAAATATTTTAATTTCTACAAAACAAAAGAATGCAAAATGCTTTTATTATAAAGCAGTGAAGTAATAACAATTAGTTTATAATTTGTTACATTAAGAGATAGAAAAACAAGAATATTGTAGAGAGTTTTGAACAACTACCAAACATTCATATCAATTAGGCTGAATGCGAGTAGATCTTCCCGCCTTTTTTATTTTACGTCACTTATTCTAATTTTACTGCAGCTATACAGAAATTATCTCTCCGGATTAAAGTTCGTTTCGTACTTTAATAATGGGTACATACGGTACAATTAGTTTTAAAGAAATAATACTTGTTATTTCAGGATTTTTTTGTAATTCCACGAAATTATTTTAAAACATTGTGATAAAATGCTCCCACGAATCATGTAGTTAGAGCCGGCTCGAGGAGCTTTTGAACTGTTTTTCCCAACAGAGCCCCAAAATTTTGGGGACGCCAACCATTTCGGGCGCTAGTGTATCGAAACGGGAAAATAGTATAACGTCTCTTAAAATTTAGTTTAGTTTTTGTTCAAGATGTTTATCAAAATATAATACATCCAATTCTTTATCATTTTTTAAATAGAAGTATTTTCTTCATTTTTACAAAACCATCCTACATAATACACTTTTTTCCTATTAAATAAATTTTAGAGATGGGTCGATCTCGATATCAGAATTTATCGATACTCTATACCCCACACCGATACTTATTTCTGACCTTGGATACTCGATAATTTCTCGAACATTACAATGCAAATGTTATATATGTAATGAAAAGTAATATATAAATTAGAGAATGGTCGATACCAGAATTCCTCGATACTCGATACTGGTACTTATTTCTGACCGTCGGTACTCGATCTTTCCCTCAACACTGTTTTACAATGCAAATAATACACATGGATAGGGCTCTTCAAATTATCTACCTACGACACGAAGCGAGATGGGGTGGTTAGTTCTACTCTCGACTGCCTTTACCTCCCAAGGTGCCTAGAAGTACCAAGGGCACTCTGGTGCTGAATTTGATATGAGGATGAATGCGTGTCAGAGTGCCAGGCCTGGTAACACAGAAAGGTTTCCAGTATCCTGGTCGGGACTTAAACTCAGGCAACATAATTCATTGTAATACGCGCTACCACCTGAGCAATGTATCTTATTTCATTCTGCTAATTATGCAGCAATATTCATTTCACCCTGTAAGTCATTAACCATAAAGAGTAACAGAAAAAAAAGAGGAAATTTATGAGGTTTGAACCGATTACCAACTATAGTCGGAAAGCAAGCATAATGTTGGATACACTCATATTACCAAATGTACACCTGGATAACACCTAATTATTTACGTTATTGCAATAGGTATAAAGTTTGCGTATATGTCTCTTCGCTTCTTGATAGATATTTGGCAATATTTCAGATTTATAAACTATAGTGAAAATGCCAGCTTTATTTAAAATGCATTCCATCGTATGTAACGTAAGCCATAACACATTATTATTTTTTCCGGCAAGTATCTACATACGGAAATTAATCCTAGACCATATGCACTTCTGTCAAATTGCATTACTCCACTCGAAGTTTCATATTTTTCTTCTCTACTAATCACTGTTTTTCTTCACCTTCATTTCTTAATGTGCACATTATCTATAATCTTTTCTTCTTCAATATCCACTTCGGTACTTTGACAAGGCGGTAATGTAACGTTTATACTGTAAAACCATCTTATCTTTCTGGCAGTATTTTCAGTTTTTCATTTAAGTTGGAACACTTTGTATGTGCATCAGTGCTTTCTTCGTCTGTAAAGTACTTTGGTAGTACTTTTGACTTGGATGATACTATCTGATATTGAACTATACTCTACAATATAGTGCTTGTTTTATTTTTGGCCTTTTTCTGGACACAAAAGATTGTTTGAATTCAGGTAAATTGTCGATACAAAAGATATTTTCATATGAACGATATTCGATTTCCAAGTATTTTCCGTTACAAAAATACATATATGATGTCTGATTAATAACTAATGTCCGATTTTCTTCCTTCGATAAACCTTAAATTTTCAATGATATGAACGGATAATGACAGCTCTAGAATTAGATGCCTGCGGTCGGAAAATTAGGTAATAAAAAAAAGTAAATTTTTACATAACAGGCACCATTTTGAATCAAGATTAGTAGTATGATACAAGAGAAAAAATATTCACAAGGCTGGAACTTCTTTCCCAATATTCTCACTGTCAGTGCCGTTTGTTATATATCTTCTGACGTGCAGTTATGAAACAAAATTCCTTCTTAAATTTTGTCCTATGGTTTATTGCATAAAAGTAAATAAGTTCGTCGCCATTTTAAGCTAATATAAAGGTGCTAAGTAATAATTTGTAATCTCTTAAACCGGTAGTAAAAGGGATATCATGCGTGATTATACATCGTATAATCTATAGCATGTACCAACATTGACGTGTAAGTATAATGTTGAGTATTCCACCTCCGTCCCGAAGAAAGATACTGTTCTTCAAAGTTATATAGGGGAGGGTCTACCAAAGACAAAACTTTAGCTTTTCATTCCTTCTTATAGTCATTCCTAGCCTTTAGAAAGTAGTATATCGACACGTTACATTGACAGCGTACAACAGTTTCCAAATGTTTAAGGCACCATCTTCAAAAGAGTCTTCTGTTGCGAAGATACTGCAACTCTTTAACCGCCATGATTTATAAGACTGATTAAATTCTGTACAATCGATAACATTGCACTTACCTGATCTCCAGAACCATTGCAGAACACAGTTGGTACACGTGAGGCCTTCAGGTAACTTGAGCTCTACAACATAGTCTTTATTGGTGCGGTCTGGCAGTGTGAATCGGGTTCCAGAACCATCAGCCAACTCCAGGAGGTGTTGGTCGAAGCATTCTTGCTCTTCCAAAATGTTGGGATCGTTTCTTTTGCAAACACGGAATTCGAACCATCCAAGGTGAGATTGTACAATGTGCACAGTGATTGAGATAGTTTGTCCCTGGGTGTAGTTAGCAACGACGATTCCATTGCCGTAGGTACCACCAGATTCATTAGGTCGTGGGCGGGACAGAGAGTAGTCATCACCACATTCACCGCATAGACCGTTATTTTGGGCCTGAGCCTGAAAGTAGAGCGAAATAGTACACATCTATAAAATTTTCGATTCAGTTTTGTTTATAACCAATATGGAATAGGCGTTAAGTTGAATCAAAATGATATTGTTTTTAAAGCGGGAAGGTTGAACCCATGGTTGTTCTGCGAACTAACTTTTTTCAGAATAAAATTACAATGATAAATAACACAGTACTGAAAATAGTACAAAAATACGAAAAAAAAATAGTACAAAATTGGGTACTACACAGTGGCTACTTTGTATTTAAAAGAGAAGGACTGCCCACTAGAAAGTGATTGGTTACTGTGTTGAACGAAAGTGATTCAAGTTGAGAAGACAAATAATTTATCTTCGGCACTTTCCTTTTGCAGATGTTAGATTAATTTTTATAGGTTGCCGTTTTATAATTTTTGAAACTCTATTATCAGTACCAGTATAATATAATTTCTGAAATTCTCTGAATTTTTTAAATCTCTTTTATTTTCGTTAGGATAAATAGGCACATTTATACACCGTTTTGTTTGACATGAGTTTTCTACCTCCCATATCACTTTGTTTATTAGTGCCTATATTTTGATGTATTTTGTTGTAAGCACTTTGTATATTTTGGTTTTCTTCACTTAAATCTTTAGTCGAATATTGCTGACTATATTTATTGTCTTTCTTTTCCAAATATGGAAACGAAAAAGAACAATACCTGAACTTATCGCTGAAGTTTCTCCTGGAACCTGTTTTCTTCATCTGGAACCAGATTACGTACATTCTTATCATGGGACTGACTAGTTGAAAGTTCTGTTCAAGTAGCAGGGGGAATTACAAATCCCGACACTAGTTGTCGTAATACACCATCATCAAGAAGAGAGGTTTCAGTAGAAGGAATTTAAGTACGCGTTTGTGTCAATGGGGAAAACTTGCCGATAATTTTTGCATCATAGAATTTAGATTTGTAAAATGCTCTGCAGTTCCTGTATAACTGAATTGAAGTTCACTTGTCACAGAATTACGATTAGCATTTATTTTGGGATTTCTTAATAAGCAATAATTAGGATGTTCCATTGGTAGGCACCTAAAACATTGTTATGGCTATTACCGATAAAAATCTGTTTACGATGGATCCCTACTATCATATTGGCACGGACAGGTTTCAAGATTAAATTGAATGTAAAGAACGTTTCCCATTATAACAGTTGTAAAAACGCGGTTTAGTAAACACACTATTCGTGATTTTAATGATTTCACCATACTTTTGTAAAGCATGTGTGATTTGTTGATTACTGATCTCAAGAGGTACGAACGACAGTGTTACAGTTGTTTCTGCTTCATTTGATACTGATACAGAGATCTCATAAGATATTTCCAAATCAGTGAATTTTACAATGGCTGAAGTACTATTATTTTGTAGTTTGATACAAGTTTAACAAACACAGCTTTTAAATATGGATCTATTACTGACAGAATACGGAATCACCTTTTAAATGTAAAGAATTTCCAATACATTCATGAATAGTAAGGATTAGAGGACGCATTTTTATGAGAGCGAAGTCCAGCTTTATCAATTCTGGACACGACTGTAGACAACATATTAATATCAGTCTGACATCAAACATATATTCACTAATTAACTTCGTTTATTTAATTACACTGCACTACTTGACAGAATTCCACGTAGACCAAGTATAGACTTCATTTCGCTTCAACATACTACGTCACAGGATAAAGAAACTGGAACGCCAGAAGCAAGATCCAATCAGCGCGACTAACTAGTCATTGCTACTTTTCCAAGTTGAGTACTAGGCACAAAAGTGTCCCTTTAGGTTCCGAGAAAATGGTTGAGCAAGTCTGTCTCCGCAAATTACTTACAACAAATTGTACGTTAACATTTTTTTATTCAATTAATAACACACAAATTATTTATTGCAGTATTTCAATTATACTAGTCATAATAATTTAATTTTATATCTTTATTAGAGTGCTATGAGGTTTACAATACCAATATAACACTCCAATATAAGAATAGATATTGGTTACAGTTAAGAAAAGGATTAGATACAAAACAACAAAGGAAATAATACCAACTATGAAGTCAGAGTTGTTGAAAAAATTAAAGATTTCAAAACAGAATTATTGAATTATCTAATACATGTACATGTTTAGTAAAAACAAATTATCAAATGACAAATGTAGAGGTGATTTACCATTCGTTACAATCAAGAATTATTCGATTTAAAAGTACGGCACCTTTGTCAAATGTTGTTACCAGTTTGTGCTTTCGAGTGTTGTTCAAGGGTATAACAAAACTGAGTTTTGTATAAAATAAGAGTTTTGAGTTAGATTATTCAAAATTTTGGCAAGATAATAATAATAATAAAGTAAAGAAACGCTCTTGGCCAAGGAAATGTGACCTAGAAAAGTCATATTGACATTTATACTGCTAGACGGGATTGAGCGTTCCTACAGATTGATTATGCAGAACGGGAAAGAGGATAGACGAAGCATGAGCAACAACAGACGGAGTTGTCGGATCGTTTCGTTTTGAATATTTCAACTTTTTCACATGAATTAGCTAAGTGTAAGCATACAGAACATAGAATACACGTAGGTACATAGTCATTGAACTATTTATTACTACGAAGTCCTTTGAACTTCACTTTCGACGCAATATCATGGAACAAAAAAAGTTATATCTTAAAGCCTTTTTCAACTATGAACACATGTTACCAGAAGAAGTCATTCTCAACACCATGACAGTTCATTTGGAAAATTAAATAACGGTACTCGGAATTGAATCGGTAGTTGGAAGGAAATAAACGCCAAAAATGACAAAAGTCCTTTTTTTCGTTAAACGTTGCTTATTGAATAGATCCACAAGACCAGTTTTAAGTAAGAAATTGTTTACACAATACACAATTTTTTCTCCTCTAATGCTTCGAATCTATTCATTGAGAGATTTGGGCACTAAAAACGACTCTCGCTGTTTTGGGCTTTATTTCCCTCTTCAAACTACCGATTACATTCTTGCATCACTTCTCATGCTTGTACACTTCATACATGATGGATTCGACCACTCAAATATTTAGAGTGAACAGTATTTGGTGTGTTTCAAAGGAGCGTTTGAAATAATACAGTACAAATATAATATGAAGGGTGTCGGGAGAAAACAGGGAATATCCATTTCTAGCGATCTTGTGCCGTATAGCTCATTCTATTGGGGAAATTTGGAGCTACAAAACTGTCAAAGAACAAAGGGTTAAAACTCATAAATAACAACAGAAGACAATATTATATATTTGGTGATCCGTTTAAACATTAAGCGATTAACGAATTAAAACTAGATTTTGTCAATAACCTTGTTTTGTCAAATTTCTTGTTTTTCTCCCGACATCCTTTATATAAAAACAGTATTACTTACTATGGAATTGTATTGCACTGATTTGATTGGGAGTTAGCTACATTAAATACAGTTTGGACAACGAAGTTGATTTCAATTGGTCTTGCTCTAATCTACTGGGTATACTGGTCAAACACTCTTTTCACAGCGCTAATTTTTTATAATTATTACTTTCCATGTATTAACACACCAGCATTTGGACAATACTTATTAGGGACATATACCTCCAATAGAGTACAAGTAAACGTCATTAACAAATCGCCTAAGCAATCGAGGAACAGCTCAGAACACAAACGTGCTAGAGAAATAACTAACAAACATCCCAACCGTCATTTATTTTTCTTTGAAATTGTATAGCTTTGCGTTTACCGAAAACGGAAAAAGTCAATATGGCTGCTTCAGTTCGAATTTAATTATGGCCTTCAGAGATTTCAGGCTCAGGCTAATGGCCGCTTGAGTTCTATATGTTGTTTCCGTTATCATACCTGAAGCAAACACATTCCTCTCACTATAGCGTATTGTATAAAAATAACTAAATATTGAAATTAATGAATCGTTGGACAAATGAGCAAACGAAAAATACGCTTCCCCCTCTGCCCCCCTGTGCGCACGCCTCTTGACTATTCCAACAAATTGCAAAAGAAGGAGAATAATATAGCTTAGGAATCTT
>JAGDQP010046750.1:0-15211 GCA_022664845.1 Lepisma saccharinum
CATTTCAACGTATCTTACTGCACTTGAAAGAAGAAAAACACATGCGTGCTAAGTGCTCCAGTCCCAACTGCAAAGGTTCACTCTTGGGGGTTCGAACCTGGCATCTTTGGTTTACTGTTTCCGAAGATATCCGAAGTTGGACTTAATTTTCAACTCAAAACAGCCCTAATCAATGCTGTCATCCTTTTTGGACTAGAGTGTACCTTCAGCTTAGGCCCTGCCCGATTCCTTTCCTCATTTTTACCCCGACCTTATACCGGCCTGAGCCACTGTTGCCTAAAAAAAATCCACAGCAGTGACACACTGTTACCGACTGAGCGAGGCCCACGAGAGACAGGCCAAGGCGCGTAAGCTTCCAACGCTGGTGGCGTCATCATAGTAGTCCGGCTGCTCAGTTCATCTGTGGAGGCAGTTGGTCGCGCGGAGCAAGTAATCCCAATATACCTTGATGTATATTACACAATTTGTATCAAGGGCAATCGAACTATTGATAGCGGGAAAGAAAATAATAACCAAAGTATCGAATTTTCCCAACAACGTTTTGAAATGCACTTTCGCTTACAGAGGTATAACATAGTTAATTCATTCCAATAACGCTATATCTTGTGTGTATATAAACGCACTTTTTCAGGATTTTCTTCAACCACTAGTTTGTTTAATCAGCAATAGAAACGTTCAGTAATATTTTTTAACCTAAGACACAAAATGTCATTAAACTGTAAATTAGAGCTTTTTGTGTCGGCGATGCTCGTGGTGTGGGGATATTACTTCTAACTTTTCGTCGAACATTTAAATCCTTCCTCCAATAGCATATGGGGTGGAGTCCACTAGGGCCTTAGGTGAACATACAATTCCGGCAGTTGCCTGAAGTGACTCAGGAAAACCTGTCAGGATTGTCGTCTGCTAGAATCGAACCCACGACTTCAGAAAAAATATATGGGGCAGTCTAGTAACTTTGGACTTCGGTCCGTCACGATTCGCCCTTTAGCCATTAAAATCCACACCCATGCCCCTGCCGGGACTCGAACCCGGGACCTTCGAGTCGTCGGTCTACCGTCGTAGACCGCACGGCTATCCGGCCGGCTACGACTTCAGAAGGCGAAGATAATGTTCCACCAACTGAGTTATAGCTCCCGGTTCAATACTTTGTAATAACAAGAATATTTACTCTTGTGTCAAGACGCAGAGCGCGCGTGTGTGCGTTTGTAACAATGTTAATATGCCTATATCTCTTCGTTCTTCCCAGCCAAATTAAAAAAAATATATATCTAGAATATACACTATTCATATAGCTATCACACCACGTAAGTTGATAGGAAAATTGAAAACATGTATTTGTAATGGGGTTAGTATTTTACCTTTTCCTCACTAATATCCCCTTGCTCTGTTGACCGAAACAAATTCATAGCCTGGGATACGAGTTAGTCTCACTTAGTCTTCCCCCTGTCTGGAAAGTGTAAAAATCGAACACTGGAATAAACATGTCATTCTATTTGCCTGGAGTGGGAGTGAAAGGAAGCCGTTCTATCATTTATTAATTTACTACAAGACAGAGCATTCAGCCATGTGCCTTAACTGTAATTCCAAGGTTCCGGGTTCGATAGTCAGCGCCGTTCATTGATGCAGGTGATCAAAGCAAATTCTGGAACTGTATATTAAATACACCAGTGCCTATTCCCTTCAAATTCTCTGTCTTGGCTGTCAAGTACCTAGTGTAAATGATCTCCAAGCTGCAGCTGAAGTTTGTTAAACAAATATTTACTATTTCCAACCTGGTTTGACCGCCAGAAAGCAGCATGGCATTATTCCCAAAACAAATGGTGCTATTGACATTGGATTGGTTATGAAATGGAGTACAAATGCCTGGAATAGGTACTGCCCATGTGAAGTTGTAAGAGACCAATCGTTCAGTGTCTGGAAAAGTTGTACGTTGGTAAGTAATGTTTTGTTATCAGTGTCCCAGTATTTGGCTTGAGTAGAGTATGTACCTTGCAGTTCAACTGACAAGGTTTTTTTTACTTAATCAAAAATGTTGGGTTGCAGTTCCATTGTTGGTGGACACTCGAACATCAAGTTATACTGGTTTAGTCAAAACTCTTTTCAATTCTTCTTATTTTTTTTTATATTATTATTATTATTTCCTGTTATAAACACCTTGTGACAATCATCAATCCAAAAAGTGTTAAGAAAATCCACATGTTATTATTATTGCCTTTTTAAATATTCACTTGTTGATCCAGACGCAGAAACATGGCGCCATGCGGAGGAATACTAATTGTGACACTTTGTTATAAATGTGACTTATTTTGCCACAAAAAACACGGACAGTATCTCGAGTGAGCGATGAGGAATTAGTTAAAGTAAGATTAGGTTTTTCCATTAAGGTATTCTCTATGTAAAATGAGAGGAGAGAGACACGAATGAGACTTAAGACAGTTACTGCCTGACTGAACCTGAGTTAACTAACCCCTCTTCGCTCTCTCGAGATACTATTCGTATTTTTCAGTCAGAATACGTGTTATTCGTAACACAAAATGTCATAATTAGTATTCCTCAGCATGACGCCATGTTTCAGCCTCTGGATCAACTAGAGTGAGTATTTAAGTAAGTAATAATAACAAACTGTAAGTTATGCATGCTTTCTCAAATGTTAAACAACCTAATAATCAGTGGTAATTTTTCGGGGAGGAGGGAGTCAGCCATCTACTCCTTTCTCATTATCAAGGCAACCCAGGCGTGTCAGTGTGATAGAACCGTGACAAAGTAACGCTGGAAGTACATTTAACGCCATATAACGCAAATACGTAATAGGGTGACGGTACCAATAGTGGGCCAAGTACCAGTGCTTGACCACTAAAGGAAACAAACCGTAATAATAGGGTTTATTTGGGTACAGTAATAAACAAAATATGTTTTATACTTACGTAATGTTTAACTGAGTAGTTCCCAAACGCTGTGCAGTTAGGAAACGCATTGCATCCCCCTCCCCCCAAAAAAAATAAATACGTAAACTGCGTAAAGTTGAACTGAAATAGAACAGAGCGCACAGTAAGAGGATTGAGTACCAGGTATCCGTCGTGTATATCTACTAGAAGGTACGGCGAAATCAATTATTTTGTTCGCTCACTAAATGGAATGAATTATCTACACTGGAACAATCGTACCTCACAAGTAACTCTACTGCTGATCAACTACACCTTCAAAAATATTTGTCTATTGCCTTGGCGAATGAAACAAATGCGATGCACTGTCTAAGGTTTTGTTTCGTAGAAAAGTAACTACGTTCCTGTAAATATCAGTTCTTGTTTAAACTTGAAATTTTCCTGATTTGGTCAACCATTGGTATGATCACCCTATATAAAAATTGTTAGATTATTTCGAAACAATTCTTGTAATATAGTAAACGTAAGAGGTCGCCGGGAAGGACGTAAGCCATAGTGCTGTTACCGCCCATACAATTCATTTTATCTTATTATAAGAGGTCGTATAAATCAACTTTCTAACGATATCCACAGCACTCCCGAATAATCCAACAAAATGAATACAATAAGAAACAAACTTACCTCCTTCACATAGGGTACTATTTTCTTCATTTACTACTTGCGATGTTACTTTTAAACAGGATTTTGTTATGTTCTGTCTTTAGATTCTCTGAGTTAAATGTGTAAGCTCAATTGAGAGGTTAAATAATTCGTATCTGATTGACCAACTTTCATACGGTCATAAAATAATAGTCTTTGTCGTTGTCATAATCTCCATTCCCTAGAACCTTCCACTCAAACTTCTTGAACATTCCTTTTCCACTATTTTAGATGATACTTCACTTGAAATTTGTCTTCTTTGAAAACAAAAACGTTCCACAAACGGTATATAATGTTACGAACACTGAGAATAATTCTGCACTATGAAAGTCGAGAAGTTACGATATTTTGTAAAATTTGCACTACGAATTTTGGGTCGATGTGAAGCATCCTCCAACACAAGTCGTTCAAATATGGCGGGCAGTAGGAATACTACAGCAAGGTCGTAATTTCGCACCGTGGACAGGGTAGAGCTGGCCGTGCGGACTGAGCTACTGACGTATGTACACAGTACGGATGGCCAAACGGATCCGAATATCAGATCCACGAATATCCGGATTCGAGTTTCGGACCTTTGGATTTCGGATGTCTGGGGCATGGACTCATCATGATGGTCGTTCCTAATTCGTACGTATTTGGGGGATTTTTTTTTTTTTCGGCTACCAAACGATAAGTCTTATTTTAGTTTCTTTTACTCTTCCTTTAATTTCTGTAATTTCTGTTTACTTTACTCCGTACAAATGTTGATTTCAGTGTGCAATTAAAAATTACTGGCGAGAGGAGAAAAGGAGTGTCGAAACTACAAGTGAAATTCCATGTGAAGAAGAATTGAATTTTATTTAAACCTTTAGGCAACTATGTCTTAGGCCGAATGGATGATGATAGGAGAATTGGTGGAACCAAGAAAGTGGGAGAAAAGATTTTATTGGATTCCTAACAATAATATTTTTATTAACTTTTTTATCCCTATGAAATCCTTACATATTAGGGGATTCAGAGAACTTTATTCCAGCACGGTGTTTTCTACCTCAAAACCCACATAAAACGAAGAGGAGACCGCACGCAACCAGAGGTGAGTGCTCTACCACTGAGCCACCGCGGCCCTATGATCTGTGAAGAATTTAGATTAGCAATAAAGGATGATTTTAACATTTTCAAGAAAGTAAAATAATTCCAGAAATATCAGTAACTGGCCATCATTAATAGTGACTGAGTGAGTTATTTAAGTATTTTTTGTTTACATGCTCATAAGGAATTTAACTTGAGAATCAGTATTCCTGTTGTATCAATTCCAGGATTCCACACTATTTATGTATACATGATGTTTTGTGCATGCACGCCCTTATAACATAAATTATACTCTATTTATGAAATATCTGGTCACCCCAGGAGAGGGGAAAGGATTCGGGAAGGTGTCGGCCAGGGTCTATATCGAAGGTTCCATCCCGGTATTTGCTTGGTGTGACTGAGGGAAAACCCTGCGAAAACTTCATTCAGGATGGTCGGCCGCTGGGATCGAACCCAGACCTCCCGAATGCTACGCCAACTTTCTACCACTAAGCAACGACGGCTGGGCATTATAATAACGAAGTCTGAATATTGGGTCTTTGAATCTGCGCTCGAAATCGCACGAATCCATTGGACCGGATATCCGAAGATCCGGATTTCGGATCCGAGCTTCAGGTATCCGGATCTGGCCATCCCTAGTACATAGCTTTACATTTACATGCATTCAAATTTTATTTTTAAAACCAGAAAAAAAATTGAACCCGAAAAACCCAGTTGGATCCAGGTGAGATGAGTGTTTTCAAACCCTTTATTAACAGAGCAAATATGGACATTGTGTAATGCAGGGAGTGTCAGTATTATAAATGTTTACTTACCCAATTATCTTCCCTCGAAAATTATTGTGATCCTCTATGAGTTGAACTTGAATTTCAAGTGTAAAAAAGGGTCTAAGGTGACTGTATGTAAACATTTTATATTGTACACACACACATACAAATAAAGCGTATCAACAACTAAACACATTAATATCTCGTACGTCCAATTGCCCTATAACGTGATCGCCAAAGTTGCTGTAGAAAAGCTCCGCAGCTAAAGCATAGAGGATCACTATAATCTTCAAGGGCAGACAACTTGTTATGACAACATTTATTAACAGAGAAGTTTGATAAATAAATATGATCAACTGATGTTTATTTAGAAATGTACTGTATTTTTGTATAGTGCACAGCCTGTGAAAATATAAAAGGTAACGTATGTTGCCATGTTGTGTAGGTCAAGAAATGTTAGTTAATTTATGTGCTCCTGCAGTAGTTTCGTCATTGCCATATTCTCGCTGAATAAGGTTAGTAAATCACTTTGGTGAGAAAAGAGCGTCTTAATTTTAATTTTCTTCACCAAAAGCCTTACAGAACATCCAAAATTTCATTGTCGCTCTTAAGAAACAACTCTTAAGCGCAATTATGAGGCAACACTGGATGAAATGTTCCGGAATCAACTAGTTTTGGGTCCACACGACTAACACCTTCGCAGAAAATTTAGCAGAACCCAACCTATCAATCAAAAAGACAATACAAAAAGCATCGTTCGTGGAGCAAACAGATAAGGATTAAAAGACATTACGCAATAACACTTATCGTACTAAGGACATTGAAGTAAAAAGAAAAAATGATGGGAACAAACTTTGGAAGGTGAATCCTGACATTGAAATACGAAATAAAAAAAAAAAAAAGTTCATATACGGACGTGCGACAAATTTCGCTTTGTTTTCGAGAAACAGGATTTGCAACTTGCAGCCCAAAATCGACGGCTTGCAATTGTAAATACAATGAATCACCATAAATCTTAAATGACGCACTAAAATAATATTTAGTTTTCGGAAGGTGATTTGTATCAATACATTGGATATTAGGAGTTAAGAAGTGATCACAACGGGTTGTCAGTGTTACCACCCTGGACATCGTTTAGTTGTTTTTTTTTTAAATGGCCCTACGTCAGTTTATTGTTTATATGGTATCCTCCAGTGAAGGTAAACATCACATGTGAAGCTCAGAACGCAGTGTTGCAAACTGTGAAAGTCTGTCTTCTCCTTTTGAGAAACGTTGCAATTTTTTATGCTTAACACTCAGTTTGCAACAGTCAACTTAGTGCTTCACATATGTTGTTTACAATCACTATACGATACCACATATTCTATAAACTGACGTAGTGCCATTTGAAAAAAAAATAAAAAAAAAATAAACGATATACCAAGTTGGCAACACAGACAACCCAATGGCATCACTTTTTAATTGCTAATATTCAATGCACTGATACAAATCACTTTCCGAAAACTAAATTTTATTTAGTGTATCGTTTAAGATTTGTGGCAAAATATTCATCGTGTTTAACATTGTAAGGAGTCGATTTTGGGCTCAAAGCTGGAAACCTTGTATCTTGAAAATGCAGCTGAATGAGACTCATGTTTATATGAACTTTGTTTCTTGTTTCCATGTCAGAATTCACCTCGCAAAATTTTTCTCATATATACAGAGTGAGCGGATTATCTAAGAAACGTGAACGCGGCACGCCGGCGTACGGGTCGCGGACCCTATGCTCCCGGCCCACCGGCAACTAGATTTTGCTGTAAAAATCGCGATACTACAGTGATTGTCTAACAAAACTACGACTAATTTTTATTTTCAAAAGGTATGTACTGATCCATGTCATGCAAGGAGATGATGGGACTATCTACCTTCATTTTCTATGATCAGCATTAGTTCTCGAATCTGATGAAGCTAACAGCTTGCACTTCCGTAAAAATTAAATTAAATTTCTTTTGTAGAAAATGTCTGTTGCGAGCATTTTTAGTTTTCTATTTTAGATGAGTTGAACTGCAAACTGTAGATTACGTAATACTTGATAAAATCACGTAAAGTTTACAGCTACACGGAAAACTATAAACGAATCAAATAAAAGTCTTCAAATACAAGAAAATGTAACCTGTTGTAATTTTTTCTATGGTTGAATGCTATGGTAAACATGTCTGAAAATCTGTTTTTTCACCTTTCGAAAGTTACAAGAAATAATAATAATTTTAAAAAGAACAACTTTAGTTTAGCTGACATTTTGGGGTATAGGGAAGCGGTAAGGCTGTAGTTAATAGTGGAGCCGTAAGTTACTTACAACAGTGCAAACTATGTAGTAAATGAAGGTAGACAGTTCCAGCATCTCCTCGCGTACATACTTTTAAATAATTAAACACGAATTGTATCTTGATACACAAACATTGTAGTGTCACGATTTTCAACGCGAATTCGGTTGTCAGCTGGTCGTGAGCATAGCCACCACGGCGCGCACGCGCACGTACCACGCTCACGTTTTAAAGATAATCCCTCATACAGTGCGTTTCATAATTCCTGTTCTCTTTTTCTTTCCAATTTATAGTAGAAAAAATAAATGCTTCCCGATGAAATTTTGTGAGCACATAAAGGGGATATTTAAAAATTAAATAAAGCTAAGTGCATAAATATTCATCAAACGTTTCGTCATTTTTTGTAGCAAAGACTGCAAAAGTGATCTTCTTTAGGGAAATCAATGCTAAAATGCTCGATGACGGATAAAACTGTGAAACTGAACCAAACATTGTTGGAAGCTATTAAGTACTAGTTTCACGTATTCCAGGACCTAAATAAGCAAAACTCATCAATCGCGATCACACCGTAACACACTAGGGAACAAATCTCAACCGTTTTCGTCGTTTCAGTAGTAGATTCTGTTGTTTGGTAGTCATCTCGAAGAATGGCGAGTGGTGTCCCATATAGTGTGTCAGGGAGGGCTGGGGTGCCTATCTAGGTCCTGAAATACAGGAAATCTACAACTAAATTGCTTCCAGTAATATTTTCTTTCCTGTCTGCGAGCATTTTAACATTAATTTCTCAAAGAAAAATATCACTTCCGCAGTTTTCGCTACGAAAAATGATGAAACGTTCGTCGAATATTTGAATACACAGTCTTATTAAATTTTTACATATCTCCCTTACGTGCTTGCAGAATTGCAGCAAAATATACTGATTCTTTCTACCTTCGTTCTAAACTCATCCAACCACTCTCTTTCTCCAGTTGAAACTGATATATTATCCAAAGGGCTCTTCACCTGCTGAATCTTACGATCACTTGCTTCTGCTAAAAGGTTTATCATCTGTCCGCAGACTAAGATAGGTGCTACTTCTGGGTCAACAATCCTTCCATTCCTCCAGTGCCCTTCAGTGAACTTCATTCTAGTCTTCATCAGCGCAGGTCCATCGCCCCTTCCTAGTACTCCTTCCCTCGAACGATACATTTCGGCAATAATTTCCGCAAGTGCCAATAGCGAATTCCTTCAACAAATTCCCAACCAACCTAACTTAACCCGCTCCCAGCACAAAGCCCTTGTAACGCTTCGTGAGAACCAAAACATCCCGGCCGACAAGGGATCTACCACAATGGTGCTGGATAAAGCTGAGTACCTCCAGAAGGCTGACCGACAACTGTCTGATTCCAGCACCTACAAACTAACCACCACAGACCTAACCTACACCCAACAGAAACTCTCCGAATTTATCATCATTAACGGTTCTCGCGAGGGCATATCCGAAATTTCCTTTAAATACCCAAGTCCAGACAACTCATGCACTCCTACATCATAAATAAACTATCTCAAACCAATAAAACAGAAATTACTGTTGGAATCCATCACATACACCTTGGCCTTGTACGCATTATAATTGATATTTCTTGCTACATTTAAACGAAATATCAAGTTACATTATATATTCTGACGAATAATTTGGAGGTACACGATAAACATCTTATTGTTGACATGTTTGCTTGCTTGATACATCGATCCGTATATTTGTATTCAGATCTTCACAGCATAATTTCTATCATTGTTCAGACCTCGGAAAAATTCTCCAGTCTTGCAAAAAATGTTTGTGAGCAATCTCATTAAGACAGTTGATGATATGATCATTGAACAGAAACGTTAATAAGGTGATATAAGGCAATAATAATGCATATGATGAACAAATACAGATAAAAAGAAAACGGTCACTTCACTTAGAACCATACCTGAAACAGTCTTCTGGCACGTATTGGATGTTGACGGTTGGTAATTGTTCCCACTTGTCCCAACAGCTTCATCTTCATGCCTCGCTTTGGTATCTAGAATAAAACCAAAAGAATGATAAATGAACAGCAATAAATTTATAATGAAGTTCCTTGATCCAACTCCATTAATAAGTTAAGTACTAGCAATCACCTTACGAACAGCAAAATAAAAAAAGTCGTATTTTAATCTAAAGTGAAGTGCAAAATATGCACTAACTGAACATCCGCTACTGTATAAATAACTTTTCGTTAATGTCTTATATACGATCCACTCTTCTAAAATAAAACTGGGCTGATATCAGTAAATAAACGAACAATCTAAATTTTTCTTTACGGAAAAGCACAGTCGAAGTAAAACTGTACTAGCAGCATCGTTGTCAGGATAGATCCCAGATATCTATCTACATTTATGACAACCTTTACTCACCTGCCACAATTAGAAAGGGATGGGAGCAGACGTAAATCTCTGTCCTTTCCGCAAACCATGAACCCGGCCTCAACTGCCTGTAACTCCCTGCAGCGCAGTCTTCTTCTTCTTTTCTCTTCTTTGTTCCGTCCCTGATGCATTTTTACTCTATCTTTCTACATTGTTTCTTTGTTCTCCCCTTCTTTATTATTATTATTATATTATTAATAATAATTTTTCCTCCTACCCTCTAATTCTGTACCCTCTTATTCCTTCAGGAAGCCCCTTACCTGCTCCTAGTAACCTTTGCACTTTCTTCTCCATTTGGTGTTTTCTCCGTCCCATCCAGTCGTTTTCCCGCCTCCATAACTTGCATGCATGCATGAGACCCAGATGTAAGACCTCCTCCATCATTTTCATCACTTCTTCCACAGTGAGTATCAGTACTGCTAATGGCCGATACAACCTAAATCTCAAGGGTACATGTAACATCTCCAATGTTATATACATCCTAACCTGCAAATTTTGTGATGCCTTTTATGTGGGAGAAACAGGTGAACCTATCAACATTCGTGTTAATAACCATCGCCACTTTTGCACTATTAACAAACCAGATGCCGTCTCCTTACACACCGAGTCTCAACACCAATTTTAGCCTATCTTTCCTGGTTGCCATAATCCACATTTTACCCCCTACAACCAGCACCTCAACACGCCGTCTGTGGGAGTGGACCTTTATTCATGGTTTGAGCGCGAAAATGTATCCTGGACTTAACCGTAATAACTCTAACCCGTTTTCTCTGCATTTTCAACACTTTTCCTTCCACAATCCTATCCAGTACTTACACGCTGTACAGTTGTCAATTGTTCCACGCACCATTCAGCATTCAACTGTTCTCCAAATGATGCACCGTCCGCTACTGTTGTCCTTATCTGTTGTTCTATCCACGTGTGTTTATCTCTCTTTCTCTACAGCAAGTCTTCGATATTAATATCGAAATATTGCAAAAAAAAAAAAAAAAAAAAAACTTTGAAGATTTGTATTGTGTACGTGTGGGTGTTTCCTTTTCTACGGAACAAATAAGCTGTAAGTATTTTCCTTACTTTTTATCATAAATTTACCTTAAATTGACCTTCCGACTTTCCTCTGTATTAGTTATATATATATATATATACAAAGGAAAGCTGGAAGGGCAATTCAAGGTAAATTTATGATAAAAAGTAAGGAACTTACTTACAGCTTATTTGTTCCATAGAAAAAACACTCATACGTAATGATATTCACAGTTTTTCGCTATATTTAGGTAAATTATGACCGTATTCCTAGTAGCAGACGAAAGGACGAACACATGAGGACTAAACAAAAGACCAAGGCGACAGTGGCGACACAGCGGACGACGCACAAAGTTGGGAGAACAGTTGACTGACGCATATCGCGTGAATTTCCGGAGCTTAGAAAACTGACAACTGTACAGCGTGTAAGTTCGGGATGGAATTGTGGAAGAAGTGTTGAAAATGGAGAGCAAATAGGAGGTTTAGAGTTACTGAAGGTTAAGGCCAGGATTCATTTTCGCGCTCAAACCTTGAATAAAGAAGGAATAAAGGCCCCCCTCCTACAGACGGCCTGTTGAGGTGCTGGTCGTAGGGGGTAAAATGTGTATTATGGCAACCAGGAAAAATAGATCAAAATTGGTATTGTGGAACTCGGTGTGTAGGAAGACTATCCGGTTTGTTGATAGTGCAGAAGTGACGATGGTTGTTATAATACGTATACATCCTAACCTGCAAGTTCTGTGATGCCTTTTGTCGGGGGGGAAACAGGTGGTGCTCCTATATCCGTATTAACAACCATCGTCACTTCTGCACTATCAACACACCGGATGCCCCAGTCTCCCTACACACAGAGTCCCACTACACCAACTTTGATCTATCTTTCTTGGTTACCATAATACACATTTTACCCCCTACGACGAACACCTCAACACGCTGTCTGTGGGAGGGTGACTTTATTTACGGTTTAAGCGCGAAAATGAATCCTGAACTTAAGCTTCAATAACTCTACAACCTCCCGTTTGCTCTGCATTTTCAACACTTTTCCTTCCACAATTCCATCCCGAACTTACAAGCTGTACAGTTGTTCCAAGCTCCGGAAAACCACGCGCTATACAGTAGTCAACTATTCTCCAAACTTGGAGTGCGTCCGCTACGTGTTGCCAGTGTCGTCTTAGTTTTTTGTTCAGTTCCCACGTGTTGGTCCTTTCGTCTACTAGAAGGAATGCCGTCATAATATACCGAAATATCGCGAAAAACTATGTGAATATCATTACGTGTGTGTGTTTTTTCTATGGAACAAATAAGCTGAAAATAACTTCCTTACTTTTTATTATAAATTTACCTTATATATACATATATATTATATACTTTTCAAATTCACGTACCTTTCGTGCAACTGAAGAAATAATAGAAGCAAATTATCTGTGTTCGAAGTAAATAAGAAAGCAGGGGATAAGCAAATGCTGCCAATACCCTGATTTAGAACAAATTCGCCGCAGTCTTATTAACCATAAGTGAGTACTCAAATTGCTTTTCGTTTGCTTTTATACGAATTGATTGAATGAACGCTGAATATTTTGAATTATAACAAGATTCATTTATTGTTAGGAATTTTTACTATAACTTCTGAGTCAAGATGAGGATTTTCAATATCATTTCCACGATAAATTATTTTCATATCAGACAAAATGTTAAAATAAATTGGAGGAACAAACTTGAGCAGCCCCTAGAGATCTTTAACCTTCTTCTTGCATAGTGGAATATCGTCGTTGAATTTGCTATATCTGCTATGTGCATTTTAACAAACTTTTCAGAAGAGAAATAAGTTAATTGTTATTTTTACTTATTTCGATATTAATGAATGTTAATTGCCGTGAGTAATGGGAGTATCTATTAGCAAGTATGGTCAATTCAATTTCACCAGGAAAAATTGTTGAAAGACTTACTCATAACAGGAATTACGAAACCAAGCACATAGCAGATATTGTTTTTTTTTCAATTTAAAACCGTTGGATGAAATAGTTTACACATAGCTGTGATTTCAAAACAAGAGTTATCTTTCTTCACCACCAAAAATTTAGTTTCGGACACGATATATTCATTACACTTCCTTTTAAGAAGTAATACTACTTTCGGCGATCCTCTTCTTCCTACTGACAGTGAAATTTCTTCGCCGTTGGCCGAAAATTTAGTATTATCTTCCCATGCACCTCATTTGAAAATCGAAGAGACAGAATTAGGTACTTACAACAGAGAACAGCTTTACAATTTTTCCTTGTTTTCTGTCAATAATAGGGATTAATTAACAGAATAATAATGTCTTTGAATTTTATTTATGACCTTTAGCAACTACGGTTCAGCGGGATACGGGTGGGAAGGACCTTGTTCCGAAGGCATTATCACACCATTAGCCTGGTAACTGAGAAAATTCCTTGGAAAACCTTCATTCAGCATGGTCAGCCGCTGAGATCGACCTCTCAAATGCGATAACAACGCTCTATAAACTAAGCTACGGTTGCTCGGTAAAATCTTTTTGAATTGTTATTAACATCCTGAAAGAGTTTGTGATCATCCAAGGACGGGACCTAGAGCTTTTGTTAAGTAAACTCCGTTCGATGGTCTCCCACTAGATGTACACAAAAATGGAGCGTGTTAACGTGCACAGAAAATGGGCGTGCTAATCACTGAAACCGGGGGACCATACATTAATTGCCAGGTGTCTTAAGTATGGAAGTCAAGGGTGCATTAACATTAAATTGTACCAGCGAAAAAGCGGAAATCCACCAATGAAAGAAATTATTGTTTAACCGAAGAACACTTGTGCTTTGAATCATTTCTCTAGCAAAATAACACCAAACCCTGTGACGCTTATGATCTAACACACGAAATTAAAATGAAAGATTTATGCAGCAATATAGTGCCCACTCCAATGAGAAATTTCTGTTGAATTACTGTTGTTCTTTAACTAATATTTCTAAGGTATCACATGTAGATAGATACACCCTCATGTTGATTTACAGTAGCGTATTATAGAATCTAGTAAAACCTTCTGCACTAGCGATACAATTGAAGACTAGCATATGACACGGGCTGTGACTGAGAAAATACAATATTATGCTAGAAAATTTAAAAAACTCAGTATCTTTCCTCGGATGAGCTTGATTTCTCTGGTATGAGTCCTAGGATTTCATGAAAATATTTTTTCGTCTCAATTACTTCCACCGATTCTTCATCGGTTACACCTGAGTCTTCTTTCACCGACTCTTGCGCTGTCTTTATATAACGACTCGTTCACATTTTTGGAAGTGGCATAACATTTTTTGCTGCTGCAGACAAAAAAAGTAAAAACACAGACTAGTCCAATTATTATTATTTTTAAAAAAAAAACCCTCTCTACCTATTGATACTTCTTGAATTCCTTCAGCAATAAAAAACGAACCTTCTTTTATCATGTACTGATGAGTTAAGGCATAAAGAAGAGCCACGGAAAGTTTGAGAAAGAATGTTCTAAAATAAGCGGAAATATTGCTGCTGAAGTGAGTTGTGCCAGAGGTTTTCCTTCAATGAACGAATCCTAATAATATAATGCTTCCCATCCGTGAGGCGGATGGCTCTTAGTTCCGAAACAGCGAATATTACGTCGGGAACTTAATCGCGTAGCTCTAGAAGGTATCAGAATACACTGAGTTGGTAGAGTCTCAGGCCTCAATGTATCCTTGTCGATCCGTTGTTCTGACAGAAACGCACGTGTAACTGAGAATTCTCATTTACAAGTGAGTATGCCTAGAACCTGGGACTCGACTCGAAGTCTAAGATTCTGGAATATGAATTCATGGAACAAAATGCAACGGTTCGAATTTAAATATACAACTGTGAACTTGATACTTGCGGCAATTAATATCGAAAATTAATAACTGAAATACGAGAAATGAGAGCAACCCAAAACTTCGGAGCGATCAACAGAGACATGTTTCCACTTACATGAAAGGTTCCTACCTTTTTTCATGTTCCCTACAGCGAATCTGACAGACACATGTTA
>JAGDQP010046751.1:0-15210 GCA_022664845.1 Lepisma saccharinum
TTTTTTATTTAAATAAAAAATCAACAAAAAATGATTTTTTAAGGGACATCATGATTTTTCAACCCTGCTGTGTAAAGTATAATACGATTCTTTATATTATATAGTCATGGAAATATCAATTGCAGGAGTCTAGCAGTTATTTAGTTTATTGTGTAGCGTTTAGTTCCTTTTACTTAATATTTGTTCCTCAGACATGTCACAGCTCAATTATAACTGCCTGCCTGGCCGATAAATATAGTTTAAATAAAAAGCTGAATGTTCGCACTGGTGACGCAGCGAGAAAAACAATGAAAATTATACCTACCGTGTAATTCAACAATCCTGACATAAAAATACAACTAAAATATACTGGATGGGCCTTCGGCATCACAACACTGCATTCAATGGTACAAAGGTTAAAGGAAAAAATCAGTACATTTTTCTTACGAGCCAGTCTTGGTACACATGTCCCACTAAGTTCCATGTCCTTGTTCTGATTTTTCCTTTTAAATTAAAATCATTGAAGCAGGCGCGGTCCGTGAGGAGGAGAATAAAGGAGAAAAGTTTGTATATTACATTATCTCATATTATATATAAGCACAGTTTATCGTTATATTTGTAACCTGTTCCAATGAAACCTGTGACGTTCCACGCAACGATTCGTTACTCTCCGAAATGAATGTCTTGTTCTTACCTAGCTAATGATATTAAATGATGTTTGAAGATATGTTCTGAATGTAGGCAACGTTAATAATTGAGCTGTTTTTCAGTTTCAATTTGTGAGGACCGATATTACTGAAGAAGGAAAATAATCTGTTAAGCTTTAGCAAGAATAAGTGCGTTATAATTCGTAAAAAGCGGTATCACTACATACGTTACTGTCTGAGCGTATTTTGGTTCTATTCGTTTATATATTCTTGAAAAAGAGTTGAAAACCAAAATAATGGTTTATTCATTTACTTGAAGGTTTCATTGCAATGATGATAATATTGGGAAGAGAAAGTGAATTGTAACGACCGTGGCCTGTTATACGGTTCCTATTTTCTCATTCTTTCCGTTTTATATTAAAAGTATTTGCTATCTATATTATTTATATTAAAGTATCTGAGAATTCAATTATATGTGAGTTTTCACCTACCTTAGCAACATTGTATTTTGTGTATAAATAACCCTTTTAAAAGTATTTTTGTACCCGGTTAAAGGACTCTAGGGCACTTTTTGGATTCACATTTTCCTTTAAGTGTTTTATACACTTCTTGTTTTCATAAAAGAACAAGCAGCCTGTATTCATTCAATTTATTCTAGGCTGTCCTCTTCCCTGTGGAGATATTAGGATTAAGGTTGCAGATGGTGTCTGCTGGAAATTTGAGTTCTACGCCGTAGATAATCTAAAAACCACTAAATATGTAAAGGTTGACGGGCTTTTTATCGATACCACTGCAGTTTCCAAATGCAACGGCCAATATTTGTGTACCGCCCGGGTTAAAAATGCCAATGCTATCTTTAGTTGAGATATTCTTTGTTCTTCATGGCCTATAATTTAATGTCTAGAGAGAAATGCGAAATGAATCTCATTGTCTAAAGAATCTAAAAACGATTTTGATATGGCTTAAGTGTGTGAGCTTTGTCAGTAGAGATATATAATGGACAGCGTTGAAAATATTATTATTATCTTTTGTATCATAAAGTCAATGGATTCTTGGGATGTGGTGGAATGTACTTAATATTTTGTATCCTGACATGTGTTCTGTAGAGATGCAAAAATGTGTGCAGCTTGTAGGTGAAGTGATCAATTTTACGTACAGATGTCGTATGTCAAAAATTGGTTTGTAGCCGGTATTCTCAAAGTGTGGGGTTGAGGAGGTGTGAAATCCCGTTGAAATAATCCATATTGTAGGCAGTTCTTTATCTTTGTGAGTAACCAAGAATGGAGTTTTAGTGCAAAGTAACGTGATTCGAAAAGTATTCTCATTATAATGAAACCTGGGTGGGTGATGAACTATAGCATGTAATTCCTGGAATAAGGTGCCTCGTATGGAAATGGGTAAACACAAAACCGTACAGATTGACGTGTAGGATGGCACTACACTGTATAGTACATTCTTAATGATGCGATACTGCCTTTTCCACAAATTATATCTAAGATGTTTTTATCACGTCAGCAATGTAAAAATGATGTTGGAGAAAAGAATCTTCGTTGCAGTTCTGGAATATCAGTATTAAAGTCTTGGGACAGCAATATGGGCAATAATAATTCTCCGTTATTCGTACCGCTTTCTTATCTAAGGGAAGGAGGAACTACTCATTAAGCTACTAAAATGTTCTTTTTTCCTGTAATATGCTCTAGTTTGAAAGGGAAATAATTAATGTACACAATATACCTGGCATTTTAGGTGATAGTTTTTGCGTGACGTATTGTCTTCAAACCGATTTCGTCAGTCATCAATGTGAACGTCCCTACAATAAGGCATTTGTAGTACTTCGTAAGGGCATAATATATAACAAATAATTCCTGGAGGTAAATAGGTAAGGGTTTGACTCTAGGAACTACCTTGGGATCCTTTACGACCCCAATGGCAAACAATCATTATGTACACAACAGCAAACGATATATTGTGCTCAATATATTCAACATACACTGGGGAGAAAATACAAGAAAAGACTCATATGTACTCACGTTAATTTAAGAGATGTACTACATTAAATATCTTTGGAGTCCTAAAAGGACCCAAAGGTAGTACACAAGGGTTAAACATGTAATCCAAAAATATACTGGAACATATGAATTGTGTTTTGTTATCACTCCTTGTATCACAGTTTATATCATCATATACTGTACACTCCTTTCGCAGGCCATTATGTGTAAACCAACCAAGAAAAGAGGAAAACATCTGCCATCTACCGTCAATCAATTAGCCTCAACGGCTACACTTCAGAATACTGGAACAATTCCTAAATAACGCACCACCGGATTGTTACCAACAGACAGACGCTCTCGTTCCCCTTCTCTCTGCAGATCGAGTAGCAACAAATCGCCTCCAAGTAAACGTACACATACCAAAAGTGATTCTGACAACCACTCTGATAGCGAGCGACTTATGAATAAATCAGACTATGATTCAGACAAGCAACAACAAGTGCCTCATCTAAGCCGATAGATTCTTTCCTTTTAATTAAGTACGACCCCCGTTATCAAACGCCAAAACAGCTATTCTGGAAATTAACAAAATATGTTTCCAAAAAGTCATCTCTGAAATTATTCCTACCAGAAACAACATCATTATAAAATACACAGACAGTAACTTGGCAAGCACTATTAGAAACAAATTCAGTTTCTAAATCTTTGGCACAAGCGCGCATCTAGCTCCAATTTCAGTCAAGACTATCGAAATGCAACCACCACCACGACGTCTGCCTCTACGATCAGTAGTGATAATTTGAGTCAGTTCAGACATCAAAGACGGTGAAGTAGAAACCGAACTACGTGAAGGACTCAATATCACTAAATGACTCGGAATCAAAACGCAAACTGGCACACCTATCAACACCGGATCAAATCGCCATGAACACACTACTACAATCAGGAGCTTTTATCTATAGACACCGTCACCGGATTAAACCATCCACAACACAACCACCTCTACCACTCAGATGCGAGAAATGCCAGCAATATAACAACCACTGAGAGGATCAATGTCCCAACCAACCTAAGTGCAGCAATTGTGCAAAATACCATCAAATCAGAGCCTGTCCAAACCAATCCAATCTTCCTACATGGAGCCAGTGCAACAGTCCCCATCCAATATTTTCCTATAAATGCGAAGGTCGCTCCAAACCTGATGAGGACTCGAAAACTTCATGGCAGTCTCCTTACGCTTATAATCAGTAACACAACAACCACATCATCTCCCAGCTTTTCCACCTCCCACCATAGATCAAAGCATCTAATTCCTCTCCCTCACATTCCAAAGCTTATACCCGTTTAATAGACCAGCCATTCTCCATCAAATCACTCTAACAGCTTGTGAAGTCTTCCACGTACATCTGAAAGTCACATATTCTGGACCATATGTCTTCTTTTCCGTAGCACCTACCACTCCCGAGTAAGCACTACTCATTATCAACTCACCTTCATGTCATTTTCTTATTTGCACAGTAACCATAAATGTTCAATGTAAGGCTCATCTGTCTATCTATTAATCCCTAGAGAAGCCCCTGGGGGAAAAGATCGTGCGGTCTACGGCGGTAGGCCAACGAATCGGAGGTTCTGGTATCAAGTTCCGGCAGGGGCATGGGTGTGGATTTTAATGGCTAAAGGACGAATCGTGACGGGCCGAAGTCCAAAGTTACTAGACTGGTCCATATAAAGCTTACCTAAAGTTTACCTAGGGAAAAATAATCATATATCATGTGTCCTCTAGGTGCCATCGTGTTGTCTCGACTATTTCACTTCACTATCAGACTTCCATAACATAATTGTAAATACCCTAAAACCAGTTATATGATTATTAGCAAATGCTTATAATATCCCGGATAGAAAATAGAATTAATAAATAAAGTTTAATAAAATTGTATGCAAACCTCTTAGTTCAACTACCCATCCTAAATTCCTCTACATGAAGTCCTAAATTACTCTTGCCTGAAAAGAGAGCATAACCCTCTCAACAGGTGCTAGCCACCTTCAGTGGACCAGCAAACTTGAAAAGAGAAAAGAAGAAAATATTCAAGCAAAGTTCTCCGTTTCTCAAAGCACTACTCGTACGAGTAGTTTCAGGAAGTCGGAGACCTCCTTGACTATATAAATGAAAGAAAAGTATCTTCTCTCCTTCGAATTATATGGTTTTTTCCCGTCACCTATCAGAAAATCTGAACATGCTCTGTCGAGTAGGAGAACTGGGGTACGAACATGGTCTGAAGGTTCGACATTATCTTTTACCCGTTCAACCAGCGTACAAGATACCACGCAAACTGAGCTAGTTGACTTCATAGAATTTGAAGGTCTGTAGATAGAATTCTACAAAGCTCTACCACTGAGCCACGGCAGTTGAGTAAATGAATGTAGATGTTGTTTTATATATTAATATTAGAATGTATAGTAATACACGAATTTGCGGTATATCCATTTATTTTGGTGTCAACAATGGAAAAGTTTCTTATAGTCCATTTGTTGAGTATATTTCATGAAAACAGAAATTCATAATTATTTTCGCATTGTTGCATTTTCTGGACAAGTCTATTGTACTAGGAGAAGGTACTTTGAAGTTAAATATGCATATTGTAAAACATATTAAACTTGAATATTAGATATTCACGGAAAGCTTTCTTAGAATTTAACGGTAACTTTGTTAAATAAAAGAATGCAGTGGTAAAAGTGTGATTTATGTTGTCTTTCATTGAATGAACAAACATTCTTTTGTTACAGGAATATTCCTTTGAACATCGTTAAAGCACGTCAAATTAATCAAATACAGTTATTTGTTTAACAAAAATGTGTTCTGATATTTTATATCACAGAGGAGTGATGTTAATAAAATATGATACAAGTTACTTTGAGTAAGGAATCACCTTTTACTATTAATTGTTCAGTTACCGAAGATGTCAAAGTAATGAAAATATTGTCAGCCGTATTCAGAAAAGATTTTTGGAGTGACTAGTGCTGTACTAACGAGTGATCATTAACAGATTAGTCATATTAGTCACTCGTTAGTACAGTGCTAGTCACTGAAAAAAGTTTCTGAATACAGTTTTAGATGTCCTCGTATCATAAAAAATAATAAACAACGTAATATATTTAAAATATTATATTTAACAATCAAACCATCATTCAGTTAACGAAAAGTTTGGTTCTAACAGTAAGAGTATTCATAAGTACATTAAGATAAAATGCAACTTTCTGTTTGTACATTATTAGCTGCTACAGACCTTTCCTTTTAACATCAGTGGCGTAAATTTCGAGAATGTCAGGTAACTTAAAGTTAGGGTAGTTTATCCCCCTTTACTGAATCGAGAAGGTTATTATAAAATTTATTTAGTTTATCAACATCACTAAATTGAGAAGGTTAGGTAAGGTAAGCTAGTTTGCCTCTTTTCACTAAATCTAGAAGGTTAAGTGATGTTCGGTTAGTATAGTACATATAAGTTGTTAATAAATGCATCAATTTATCTAAACCTAACCTTCTCGACCAAAACAGCAGTTGGCAAGTAGCAGGAATGATCCTTTTTCCGATTGAACACATAATTTATTTTACAAAGAATGATCTCATTAAAGAAATTAACATTATCTAACATCAGATTTACATGTTGACGATAATATTAAAAATAGAATTTGCTACCTGGAAGCTATTAGAGAAATGAAAGAAGTCATGGCAAATGAGATATGATTTGAAAATAAACATGTATTTAATCTTCATTTTTCATGCTGGAGTGCACGATACAGTAGTTACACAATTATCGAAAACAGATTATTAAGCAGAATAAAACCATTACTTTTAACTGATTAGAAGTGAAAGCAATCTGCAATAAAGCAAAAATCTTATAAAACAACACAACTGTAGATAATTTACTCATATAATTCTAGAAAACTTGTTCCTCTAGGCGAACACAAGAAAATATAGTTTAAAAATACATTGTTCTAAATTACTTGATTATAGTCTAGAAGTAGAATGATTTTATTAAAACTTTATATGAATTAACGTAACCTTACTGTTTGTTAACAAATCAATTTACTTTACTTAAAAAATCAAGCTAAATATAATTTATGAAATTTTACCATGTAAGCATATGCCGGTCGAGAAATTTCTACCGCTCCAACCACATCCTTTGTACCGCTTCTTTGTACATAGGAATAATCACTCCTTCTAACACATATAGCAGCACATTTCATTCCAGTGTAACTTATATAACAAAATAAGCTATGTTCTTTTATCATAGACATAAAGTGTCTTAGTCGTGAAGCTTTTATTTTGTTCATAAAAATATTTTCTATTCTGTAATTGTGTGTATGAGAATAGAAGAATACACATAAATATTGTTATATAATACAAATGAGTACAAGTACTAAATGCATACACATTCATAGTGCTCTATACGTTTGAGTAAGTACAAACAAGTAAGTTATGAGTACTGTACAAAGTACAATCGTACATTATTAGGTACAAGAACTCTGAGAAAACTTGGCTACATATAAATCTATAATATAAGATAAATACAATGTAAACAATATCTGAATCGCAGTCATCAATGTCGACTCCAGAAGCTAAAGGATACAAGTGACACTGACGAATTAAAAGAAAGTTTGAGGTAATATTTTATACACGTGTATATAACCCGAAATTTATGTGTCAGAATTGTCGTACTTTGTGCATGAACACATTAAGGTTGAAGATTTCTTTGTACAAAATACGAGTACACAGTTTTGTGCTATATTGTATATATTTCGAGTTATGTGTAAAAGATTACCTCAAACTTTCTCTTAATTCGTCAATTTCATTTGTACCCTTTGGCTTCTGGATTCCTCAAATGTCATATGCGCAATTTGGTGCATTGCAGCATTACATATTTTTGAAACTGTCTCTGAATTCAGACAAATATACGTACAATCAAAATATAAAAAATGTAAGTCAGTCTCTTTGTACAGCTGCTAATTGGAATGGTATTATTTCATTTATTTCTGTTTTGTTTTCATTTATTTATTTTCATGTTATACGCTTAGAAGCGATCCATGACCTAAGTATGAAACATCAAGTTGAAGTTCTTTCAAAAGAGGATGGAAGCGACCAGAGTTTTATTATATATTTTATTTCCTAATGAATCTGAAGAGACTAGTGTCGTTCCAGTGCTGATCAGAAGTCCGCGTTCTTAGCCGCTAGATCTCTTAACTAAAGGATATGATGTTTTGATTTCCTTTTCTAGGTGCTATACTACTGTTAAGGAAAACATTATTGCATTAAATATAATGAATTGAATATTAACAGCACGAAATATGTTTGTAAAGAAATTAAGAGTTTCAAACCAGTTTTCTTGTATTTAGATCCGAAATACATTAAACAGAAATCGATGGCATAGAAGGCAGACACAGCATTTTTTTAAGTTTGAAACCGAGAAAAATAATCCTCCTGAATACCTATACATAATAAGTGGTGAGTTCGCACCCTAAACTGAAGACTGAACTTACTGGCACTGAAGACATTTGTTGAACTTAACTAATACTGATACGTATACAAAATCTCTAATCCCAAGTGCGGAACTAGATACTTTTCAATAGTTGTCTTGTTTCTATAAACAAAGTAACAAGACACCTATTAAATTGGAGAAGGTCTGGTGTTTCCTTAACTGTATTTGAAATTTAATGATTTATTTAACAATGTCGAATAACATGCTAATGAAAGGTATATGATACTAGGGTAAAATGCAATATTTTCCTTTTAAAAGAAGTAGATTACGGAAGACTACAAAGTTATCGAATTTTGAATATGAATTTTATTTATGGCCTTCAGACTCAAGCCGGAACAGGTGAGAGGAAAGGTGTCAGCCAGGGTCTAAGTTGAAGGTATCATTCCAGCATTTGGCTGATGTGAGTGAGGAAAAACCCTGGAGAAACCTCAGTCAGCATGGTTTTTGTGTTACTCATTAACAAAATTGATGATATGTAATTTAATCGGTACGTGAAAGAATTAAATAAACACCTAAAATGGAAGAGTCGTGTTTTTGCGTGAAACGTTGTTTATCGAACAGATACACAACGGCAGCCCGCACAAAGAAATTATTTGCCTCTGAATCTATTCATTGAGACAATTTTGGCACTGAAAAACGACTGCCGCCGTTTTGGCGTATATTTCCATCTTCCAACTACCAATTCAATTGTATATAATATTACGAATTCGGTATTCGCTATTAGCTTACAGTGTCGTATATTTGACATATAGAGAAATCCTATTAGAAAATTAAATTTTATCAAATGTCTACACTTATCCCTGAAAACAAATTGTCCCATATTTGATAAAAAGGCGTTCCGGGTAGCACTAACTATTATTTCACTCAGTATATTCAGTTGGTGGAAAAAGTAATTTCGTTTTCTTATCTGCAAATTTGTCGGTATTGTATATTAATTATGCTTTGTGATTTGGCGATACAGTAATTGCAGAAAGTGGAGAGTATCACAAACCATATATAAAAGACAACGTTATACAAATAACTTTAACATGACTTATTGCTTTACAAGAATAAATTGAGTGTGACGCTGAGCTGTAGACGGTCAGCGGCGGACGTGGCCGCCTGTAATTAAATGTCACTTCAATCTTTGCGTTTAGGAATGACATTTAATTTCAGGTGGAAGGCCGTGTCAGCTGCTACTCAGCGTCAATCGCTACAGACGCTTGGAAGAAAACGTATCTTCATGACAGATCTTTAATTACGAAATTATCATTCTGAAGAGAAAAAAAAACATTGTATTTCGAATGCAAGTAAACAATCTAAGTTAAACTTTTCCAGTTACAATACTGTATGAACAGTAGAAGCTATCCATATCCTGACACTGTAATGTCGGATCGTGTAATATTACCAAATGAATATAAAATTAATTTTAGGCGATCTGTCAGCATTTATATCTCTCCAAATGTGCAACACTACTTGACGCAACGGATAGAGTATGCTTGATTCTGATTCTAAATATGTAAAAATCTGGAGTAATGATGTTCAAAAAAGGTTGTGTTGGTAACATTGCGTGACCTATGATATTAGACTGATAGACTCTGGATAGTCCGTATTATCTACATCGTAACAGTAATATTTGATTTTCATTGGTTAAATGAATTTGAAGTTATCAGAGTATGTTGCCATAGTCTGCACACACGAAACCTCTAATTCTACGGGTACCCAGATAGCATACAAGCTTGCAACAAAGTTGTCAGTCACTTCCCTTGAACTTGTCACGCTTTACATTGTGTTGAATTTAATAAGTAAACTTGTTGTAACAACATATGAACATGAACATTTCTTGGCTTGTTTGAACATTTCTGGTTATTACACCCCGAAAAAAAGTTATAATTGCGAACGTATAGAACAGAGATATACGGACAACGTAGACGTGCTACTTAAATACGTATGGAATAATCTTTGTAAGTATGAAATATACACAAACAGGAAAGTCGGGAATGTTGTTACACTTTACAGCTGCACTATATTCCAGAAATGCCATAACAATCTATGGAACATAGGTTTCAAGTTTGATTCTATCGTAAAGAGGGATGTGACATCCAGACAGTAAAGTATAGAGTTACAGCAGAAACGTAAATGAAATTCATACGTAATAAGGATGTCTTAACTCCCGGAGGACGTATGTTTCATCCTTCCTGTACAAAGGACGACCAAAGGCTAGTCATTACGAATTATGTTATTATTGATAAACTTTTAGTTATTGATTCAAATGTTAATGATGATTTATCAAGACAAAACTGTAAAAAGTATCCCTGAAGACGTTTTCTCACAATATGGTTGTTAAAGTTAAAATTATTATGATATACGAGTACAATATATATGATATCTTCATTAGACCAGCCTAGTTTTTCTCGAGGCAACGTTCAGCTACAAGTGTAAAGCATAATCAGCATCAGAAGCAACAAAACCGGAACTAGTTGTACCAATCAAGACACAGCCAGCAGCACAAACAAGCAAGCCGATCACCCCATCACTGTACCAATTACCATTGAGAGATTGTTGGCTTTCATTATATTAACGTTACAGAACATTAATCCTCTCCAAAGACAGCATGTACTACATGAAATACAAAACGCAGCACGATCAATTCTCAATGCAGCACGATTAGTTTCACCGCAACGTACTCTGGGACATATACACACTTTCATGCAACATCCTACGAAAAAGATGTCTAAATCCTCCTTCCTTTACCTTCCTATTCATATTCACGGCTTTAGGTTTTCTTTGTTTATCAACATTCGAACTTCACCTACAAACAAATTTCTTTTACCTAGAAGAAAAAGTCAATGCATTCCTTCTAAACAAAACTCCTCAACGATCGCCTGACTTGTAAAATACCACTTTACACCCTCATACGTCATGACAACTCCCTACTGGCACAAAGAACAAACGGTGGTGTAGCCATAGCTTTTAGTCCGAGCCTTCCTCATCGTCTGCATAATCCATAATTACCTCATAACCAGATCATTTCATAACAACTTTATACTTTAACAACCTCTGTGTTACACTCGCAATTATCTATATCCGACCTGGCTATATCATACCATACTCATTCTTCACGTAGCTATCAAACAACTTTCGAATTTTATAATCATAGCAGGTCTCAACCTTCATAGCCAATCTCAACAAGAGAAAGATGATTTTCGCCATTTCATCCTTCCTCAAACTACAGGCACCTAAACTCCCTACTGAAACCGACTTGCTCTGAGTCAAACACGGCACCGGATGCGGTTATCGTTTCAACAAACCTAAATTCTCGACAGCATATAAACGTACTCGATCTCATTGGAAGCAACCATGCACCCATCAACCTCACCATAGACACTCCTGAACACCACTTGACCACAGCATGCCTCACCTCATCACTGCACTCCAATCAGCGTTTAAAAACTTCATCCCTACTTGCGCAAATGCACCATCGGAACACAAATTACCTCCGCAATACCTACCACTCATTACACGATCCCGACAATTTTACAAGGGTTACCAACGTACCAAAAAATCCTTAATCTCTCCGCCTTCATCGACAGCTCCAACGAACCATCAGAATCTACCTCAAAGCTTACAAACCAGACAGTGGGTTAAAATCTGCAATAACCTTGACGCCACAAATCATTCCACAAAATACTGGAACGATTTAACATGTTCATAGGTAAATATACTAAAACACCCTATCATCTCATCCATAACCAGCCAAACCAGAAGCATTTCGTATATGAACATCTCAAGAATGGTCAATATCTCATATAGACATCTCAAAAAGCTCCTTACCCTTTTCTTTACCTCCTCGCCATCATATACACCTCTATCCTACGCACTGGCTGTATGAGTCTATACCTGTAGAATGGAAAACCTAAAAAAAAACAATGTTCCTAAAACCTCACAAACCTCCCCATACCGCCTCTTCATAACGTCCCATACAACTAACTCTTATCTTCAGTAAAACCCTAAAAAAAAATCCTTGTTCACCGCCTCTACACACACCTCAATGACCACTCAAGCTGACTTTCGTTCTAGATACAGCAATAATGACCAACTCCTAAAACTCACAACCTCAATCACTTAACATTACAATAAATCCCAACCCCCATGCCTAGTTCTTTTCGATCTTGAAAAGGACTTCGATAAGGTATGGCACAAAACCCTCATAACAAACTCCTCTCATTTCGTCTTCTTATTTGCTACCTCCGTTTCATATTCAACTTCTTATAAATCGACTCTCATACATCAACATAAATTCCACTTTTTCTCATCCCATTTTCTTTCACTCAGTAATTTTCTGTCACCACTTCTATATTCATTGTTTGTCGCCGATATAACTACTTTATCTCCGAATGTTAAAGTTTTCCAGTACGTTGATTACACAGCTTGTTTTGCCCAAGTCAAACACATCCAACAGATCAATATAGCTTTAAATCCACCCATAGAAGGTTTTACAGACTGGTGCGATAAGTGAATACTTAAAATCGATTCGCATAAGACTCGAGCCATTGTTTTCATTCCGCCAAATCGCCCTACGCGAGTCCATCGAAATCCTAATCGTTTATCCATCACCATCCATAATACGCCAGTACAACCTACCAAAATTGTCACTTATCCTAAAATCACCTGGCATTCGGCAGGTTCTGATTTCAATGCCAGCAGACGAACGTAATGACAAGGTTTTTGCAGGGTTTCCCTTTAACAGGGTAGTTACAGGTGTCGGGAAGGTTACAAACGCTTTGAGCCTGAGCCATAGATGCCTAAAGGTGATAAATAAATTCAATGAATATAAATGAGATTGTCAACATTAAAATGAAGTGGTCTATCACGCCAAATGAGTCTAGGGTTACCACATTAATGACAGAAAAATATCGGAACACAATTGTAATTTTGAACTATTGTAAACAAAGTACAAGAGTCTCGATTAACCGAATCGCGAATTACTGAATTTTCGTATTAATCGAATCTGACGTAGTAAAAATAAAATTTTGAATTTTATCATTTTTGTGTATAGTACGTATGTAGGAACAAATTAAAATTATACATGTACAGAACGTAATGAAACTCACCTATTTCTTTTTAGTTCTTTGTAAATACAATAACTACATATTGTACGTTACATTATAGTAGTAGGGCCTATTTTCGAAAAATTGTTTAGTTTAATTTAAAATAAAGTTTGTTTTAACATGTAGTACAATACGGTATGTAAATCACTATGTTTTCGGATTAACGAAAATTTCCTCACATCAAATTCGGTTAAACCAGATTAGTGTAATTGTAAATCCACGTAATTAATTTCCAATTTTAAGAGAACACCTGGAGTTAAATCTTTCAACAGTTTTCAGTGATTTTCATATTTCTTTCTTAAACCTGAAATAATGTTCCTTGAAACGTATATACATAAACAAATCATTTACAAAGGAGGTTTCACACATTCCCTCAGCCTTTATTATCTTTTATATTCAAAATATGTAAAAATCGATGACACTCAATAAAATTTAAACATATGTTACAGACGATTTTCCATTTACCAGTACCCAGCACTAAAAAAATCTAGACGAGTACCGTCGGGACAAACTACAACAAGACGCAGGACAAGATATTAAAAATCAAGATGATCCTGATTTTATAGGGACGTCTGGCACTTCTGATGGGGTTCCTTGGACAACTCATTGGCCATTTCGGTCAGTTCCATGACTAGCTTTTCAACATTGATTTGTTAATACTTCTTTTATAGTCTTTGCACTCACTGGGCATTGATGAATTCCAACTGTCGTTCAAGAATCCAACCTTTTTAATGTTCAAGCAAAATTGGTAGCGAATTTATTGTGCAGGTCGTACGTTTTTACTGAGGAATGCGTTGCTACTTTGTTATTAATATTTTCTTGGTTAAAAATTAAAACGTTTGTTCAAAAAATACGTTAGCATATCACGTGAGAAGGATTTGAAGTTTCTCCCCTGTGCTGATTTTTTCCCAGTAACTGTTGTCGATAGGACAAGAGAGTTAAAGTGAGTGCACAGATAACTTAGCGTAACGTAAAGTTAGTGTAACGCAAACATAACGCAACTCACGGAAATGCTCCCAGTTCTCAAGCAAGAGTATACGGTTGTGGCTTACGGTTAATGAAAGTTAAACGCAAGGGCTCCTCTCTTTGTTATCGTCTGCTCAACATACCGGAGGACTGACTCAAAGCTGCCTAATGGTTTTAAATAAAAATAAAAATTGAACGTACCGGATTTACACATTCTTCTGTGACGTCAGTGGAAAACCTTCGAATGATAGGACAAACATACAGAACTTAATATAAGAATAGAACATAGATGAGCACGAATATGTCATACCTGATGGTAAAAATTGAAACGTATTGTGGATTTATTTTAATTAGCACAATCGATTCTTAAAAGGTATACGATTCATATTTACATAAAGACATAAAAAGTCATTAGTACAATGCCGTAATTAACTTCTGTTTTGGAGTTATTTAAAAATTCACGAAAATGCTACAAAATGGTAAATTAAACTTCGTTCTTTTTTATATTGCTATAAACTATTGGTTTGTTTCTTATTAATCGTCCTCACGCCCTGGCAAGCATTAAAAAAATCGACTACATAATTATGTCAGTGCGTGACACTCCACATATAAAAAGTACTATACACTGCAGAATGCCTGATGAAAAGTAAATTGCTTTTTTATGGTGTTTTAGGGTCAAATGCTAAACAAAATGTATTTGGAACTATTTTTCTAATCACAACAGTATTTGTGTAAATCGTTAATATTTATGGTCAGTACGTGACGCTCTCAGATTATGGTGAGTGTGCTACTTCCAATGTACTATGAAAAGTACTGTATACTGCAGAATATTCGGTGAAAAGTAAAGTGTTTTCATGTGGTGCATTAAAGTCAAATACTGAACAAAAGTATTTCAAACGTTTGTCCTAATTACAATACATTCTGTGTAAAACATTGAGCAATATCACGAGTCAAGAACTGACATTCAGAATATACTTTTCGACTGGAATTGCGGTATATCTCC
>JAGDQP010046752.1:0-15210 GCA_022664845.1 Lepisma saccharinum
TATCTTGGATATGAGTAGGTAAGTGATGATGATGGGTGTTCTGCCCGAATGCAGGTCCTGACCGGAAGGCCCCTGGGTAAGATGATGTCCTAAGGACGAAACCTACAGTTTAAAGTTGGCTCCGAGCCACCTTCTGTCCCCTACCCCACCGGGAATCAAACCTATCTAGTTTGTCATTATACACAATATCCCTAGTTTGACATTACTATTCGTAGGACTTGGCGGTGTGAAAATTCAAAAGTGTTTCTCAAACCCCATGGTTTCATCTGGAAACATTGGAGAACTCTGGCAATCACTTCGGAACGGGCGAAAGCCATAGTGCTGTCACTGCCCATTAAATTAACTTTATCTTGTCTGGCAATCACTTGAATATATTTCAAACCTATTGTTTTAACTTAATGAATCGACGTGAATCCTGTAATTCACGCTTTTTTTTCGCTTTGGTATTGCTTGCTCAATTGATCACATGCAATTACGTGTAACTACAAAATAGTTTATCTATAAATTAGCTTTGTTCTCGAACCCAGCTATAGCGATCTCGACACTCGTATAGACCTCCACCCATGAGGTTGATAGTTCGAATCCCGCCTGGGACATGGATGTTTCTGAATTCAATAATCTAACACATATAATAGAAAGTTTCCAATATCAGTAGTTTCTTTTTTCGCTCTGTACTGAAGAAGTTCGATGAGGACAGGCACGTACCCAGAATTTGGTTTTGGGAAGGGGCCAAGAGCTTCTGGGGGTCGGGTCCAAGGTGTGTCTGGGCATGAAATATATATTAAATATGTATGCCTGAAAGTACCGTATACTATTTTTTCATAAAACTCTGAGTTGGGGGGTCCGGAGTCCCGAGTTTGAGTGAATATTTTGAACACAATATTCACAAGAAATATATACATGAAGTATACAAAAAACATTCAAAAGATCTTCCAAAAAGACAAAGTTGCTATCCTTACTACTTGTACGTACGTATTACTTACTGTATATTTGCTGATCACACAAAACCTCGAGAATCTCAGAAAAAATGTTAAAATGTGTAAAATAAGAGTATTAGTTCTTTCACAGTGATCCTTGTATGTGAATTCATAACTGTTCAACTAATAAGCTTAATTAGTCACTTCATTTATCTTCCTTGTAAAATTAATGAGATTCGAATTATGCGCGCTCCCCATGCGCCGTCTACGGCGCGTGCGCATCGCACATGGGAATAGCTTCACATTTCTTTTTTACAGGTAGTTGCTAACTGTACAACAATGAAATAAGTTATTTTCTGAACAGAGTATTCTTAGGTAATGATTCACTTTTAACTTTGTATTCGCTTTCACACCTACAGTCCTTTTGTATACATTTTTTTATAAAATCTTTTCAATAACATATTTTCTTCATTTGCTTTATCATTTCCCCATGACAAGGATTTGTTACTCTATTATTATTATTATTATTATTTTCAAATTTCTGCGAGGATCAAACTGAAGCTGCCCCAGCTACGGCTTATTCTACTAAAGTTAAAATTTAATAGAAATCATAAGAAAATTAGATCATAGTATATTTTGTCTTTAAAGAACAGGCTTGAAGAACACAAAATCCAATCTTTACGAAAGAGGAAATTTCAGAAATTGGAAGAAAAAGGCATATAGGTTCAACCATTTAGATGAACATCCGAGGGAGGAAAAAAAAAGGTTTCCTTCCATTCAAAATAATGACCGCGACACTCTCAAAAACAGCTGTCAATAGAAAGACGAAAACTATAACCATAGAGCCTGAGGGCCAAAAAAAAAAAAAAAAAAAAAAAAAACACCACTCTGGTTCATGTTTTCGTAGTTAGACAGAAAATTGAATGGAACTATTTCCTCAGGGTTGACGATACACAGTAAAGAAATTATTCCTTCAATGACTGAACTTCTGAAGTATTCTATGAAAATAAACATGTTTGTCTCCTTGTATTCAAAATTTAGTTGCACACGTTGATGCTTTAAAACACGCAGGTATAAATGTCTTGCGATAAAAACAATTAAATAAGAGAAAAATAATTTTAACGTCAATTGAAAACAATATGTGCACCGGCAACACTCACTCTGTAAAATCGCCAAGCTACGCCCTCGAAACTTCCCCCGCGCGTCTCTAAAAAGTTTTGGATTCGTTTCCTGAGTTGAGCGAAAGGTAATGAAGACTCTTAAGGCATTATTTGTCGAGATATGCCGTCATTTATGAAGATGTGATGCTCACTTCGGACGCCTCTAGCTCCGAAACTACACACTTTTTATTTAACATTCTTCAAACGAACTTTTTTTCTTAGTTTGACGAGAGCTTTTCATTTATGTAAACAGAGCTATCATAATTCAGACATACCTCAATAGCGTCCTTCAGATTGTTATTCCCCGGCACTGACTGAGCCAACGTTATTTTCAAACTCTCAACAAGCTGAAAACAGAGAGTTATTAAATTAATAGGTATCTATAAAATACAGAAATATACTAATGTTAATATCAAAACTAAAGTAAACACTAAATTTCTCCTTACGTAATGAACAATAAACTAAATAAAAACTTAGCTTTTTCTACTGTTCTCCCACGATGAAGTTAAATAACAGCGAAACGTAATAATGACAAAAGGATCACGGTAACAAAATCACAAACATGTGCTTTGTCTCATAAGTTTATACAACACTTGCGTAACTCAAATGTAAAATTAAAGCAGCAAGAAGAAAATTATGAGATTAATAATGGAATCCTAAAATATTATGCACATTACGTTGAACTTTCAGGGCGGTCTGCAGTAAATGACGCTGGAAACCATACAATTAGTAGGCCTAATGGGTATTGAAATACATATTCACCAGCATGCAAGAACTTAAAAGGCGCTCTGAAGTGAACTAAACCAGAATTTACTAGGCTTGGTTCCTACCACCACAGAACGTGTGAATACATATTTTGACATCTCATTCATATATTCATTGAGAACCGCCCATAAAATTCATTTTATCTTTTATCTTGAGAACATATCCTTGACCATTTCCTCCTGTTGATTCGGGAGAAAGGCTAGTGCCCAGTCATTGTAAATAGGTGCAAGTAATCAATAGGAGTGTCCCCTTGAGGTTAAGGGTATACACAATATACTATCAGTTAAATGGTTCGGTTTGGTTGCATTATAACGAAACGTGTTGCTAATCTGACCACTACTACGTTACTTGAATTGTATTTATTTATTTAACAAACTACAAATGCAGCTCAGAGGCCATTTTACATTGGAGACAACACAATAATTAATGAACACAGGACCTTAATTAAGGTACCATCATCCCAGCATTTAACAGATGTAACTGAGTGAAAAATCTCAAGTACGAAGAGAGGTCGCTGGGCACGAACCTACGACGTTCCGAATGAGCCTTGTACCTGGATAAACTTGTCACGATGACTGACCGCAGAATATGAACCCAGGTTCTTCCAGATGCGAGGCAAACTCTCCACCAATTGTTACTTATATTCATAGGGCACTTGGTAGAGACATAATAACCCATCTCTTCACCAATCATTGTCACGATTAATCAAAATAAAGCGAATTTAACGTTATGATCATGTAGAAATCCGTGTTTACTGACAGGAGCAAAAAGTGCCCATTCAACCTTACACCGTTATTGCAGAAGGTAGTCAAGATTTGTATAGCCCAACCGGGCATATTTTATGAAACGCTCTCAAAGAGGTACCAAAGCATCTTTATACGCTATGTACAATTGGCCAAAATGTATCTGCAGGTCTTCTACGCAACAAATGTTATGAAACTATGTTGAACCGAAAAATTAATACTTTATCCACAGAATAAATGGGTATTTTCATGATAAAATTTTCTTGTGGTGTGTGTTTAGACTCTGGATAAGTACTCACTTACATTTTACTATGGCTACACCAGAAAATGTAAAATTTACAGGAGGAACATTATCTTTTCAACGTGTACCGAAGTGCTGAAACGCAAAATATAACAGTTTCAAGTCATAGAAGTGCGGAAAGTCCCAGGGACTATTTAGGGGCATACATGTTTGGTCCAAGCACATGGTACGAATGTTATAGGTGATGTGAATAGAGTATGATGGAAAAAGAAAAATAACTCTTTTCTAACCCGTCTTCGCTCTCTATCGTTGTATCGACATACTGTCAGCGATTTTCGTAGCTGTGTCGTCCATAACACGAAGCGCCGCCATTATTATTCATCCACCAAGCGCCATATTTGCCTATAAAGAAAGACTCGACTACGTATTTAACGAAATAATAACACATGCTTTCATAACATTATTATTATTTTGGATTGATAGCTATCATATATCATGAGTCTGTCAATAATTTGCACGAACATTACTGGTATAGAGCGTACATAATACCTTACCAAAACATGCATAGCTGAAATAAAATTTATCCAAAGGGTCATTCCATGTCAAGTGGTCTGGGGCCCCCGCTCGACCATCATGGATTTCGATAAAATTAGGTGTGAACATTCACACATGTCCCCAATGAACATTGGCAAAATTTTACGTTCGCCGATACAATACTTGCGGAGATAGAGACATTTGTGTAACACCATACTTCAGCCGTCTCCAGAATAACGCTGAGGTTGCGACAACTTTGAGACATAATATCTAAGTCAATATTTTGACAGAAACAAAACTTGGCCAGCTTGTACAAATTTTTGTGCTCTGTGAAACAAAATAAGAAAAACATTTTCATGAGTGATATCCATGCAGATAATTTGGAGCAAAGTTGGCCGAAAAAGTTGCGCCTTCAAAAAAGACTAAAGTTTTGATTTTTGATATCTCTGGAAGTAAAGGTAGGAAAAACATGAAACTTCGCGCGTAACAACTTAGCAACACAAGGTTGTCGAGTGTAAAATGCCATGCTCCTACAGTTTTCCATTCGTTGACAAATTAAGTTGAAAGTTGATAATTGTATTTTAAAAGCCCAAAGTAGTGTAGTTGTAATCAGCGGTTACAAAAAAAATACCTTCTGAAAACTGTTTTAAATCATTCTCAGTAGAAAGAGCATGTTTCAACCCCCTAAGAAAGTAGGGTTGTTTTTTCATCGCGGGCATATAAGGTCCTAAAAATAGGGTTAAAGTTGGAAAATTCGCTATGGCAACGTCGTATACTTCAACATGCATTCTTTTACATTGTGTCGTTTGCTTTTTATTTCTGCTGGAGTTTAAAGCGTATAATTTCCTTCTTGCAGGCTATATGAATCTGTGAGTCGTTAACATACTGACCGCGACACGCTGGTAACAAATGTTCTCACTGTTGAAGGTTTTACCGAAAAACTCGATTGTAAAATTTGGAAACTGACTGGCCACCACTTCGTTTCCAAACATCAAAACGAATATTTGAAGTCGTTGAAAGCCAGCCTAAAAGAAAGCGAACTGATGGATTTTGCAGAGAAATGCAGAAGAGACTCGTTTGTTGTCCAAGATGCTGCTCAAGGCTTTCACTGGAAGAATTCCCAAGCCACAGTGCATCCATTCGTCGTTTATTATGTATATCAAGATGACGCGCTGCAAATTGTCAATTGTTGTATAATTTCAGATCATCTGCAACATGATATGGTTTCCGTGCATGTGTTTATTCACAATACAAAAATTTCGTCAATTTGTAAAATCACAAATGGAATTCTTTCAGCGCGTGTCACGGCAAATCACCATGTGATGGAGTTGACGGCACACTAAACGTTTGGCTGCTCGAGCCAACCTCCAGCGACCATCAAACTACCATATACTGACCCGAACAGATCTGTTTAACTTTTGTGATGATAGAAACATTCACGGAATTAAACATATATATATATACGTTCCGAAGGAAGAAATAGAAGAGAGCAGGATGCTGCAAGAAAGATGGAAAGTTAGCAGCACAATAGCTGGCACACGAGATCATCACCAGTTTGTGCCAGTTAATTCGAATTCGATTTCGGTCAGAAAAGTCTTAAATGACACGATTCACTTCGTGGCCAAACTTCCCGCTACCGTTGATCCGAATTTAAAATTGACCGAACTATTTCCTGGTTTTATGTTGTCTGCATTTATGACAATCAATGGTGGGTAGGCAACATCGTAGAAGTTTCCATCGAACAATCTGATGTGTTGGTACAATTTATGCATTTGCGCGGCCCTACTAATTCATTTTATTGGCCTGAAAGACAAGATATTTGTTGGATTCCCGAACAACATCTTCTTTGCGTGCTTCCAGCTCCTTCAGTTACGTTGTTCGGTCGACAGTATCAATTCCCAAAAGCGACGCTAAGGAACGTCGTATCTACATTCACTAACACATACATAAAAGCTCGTTGTCATTTGGCAGTACGGACTTCTGCTTGGGAACCATATAAGATATCCACTTTAGGCTTGGGACTCTCGACAAAGAAACCATACTACAGGCCTGGGAAGCAAGAAACCCACCCGTGGCCGGTATTGCACGGTTATCGGGCGGGATCGCTGTGGCGATGGGGTTGCTGGTTCAAATGCCTGAACTGGTAGTGACAATGTTACCATAATGGACCAACGCAATATAATAGTCGTAATAATGTCTATATAAAACAAACAACACGAAAACATGATAGAATACATGTGACGTTGCCATAGCGAAGTTTTCAACTTTGACCCTATTTTTAGGACCTTATATGCCCGCGATGAAAAAACAACCCTACTTTCTTAGGGGGTTGAAACATGCTCTTTCTACTGAGAATGATTTAAAACAGTTTTCAGAAGGTACTTTTTTTTTGTAACCGCTGATTACAACTACAATACTTTGGGCTTTTAAAATACAATTATCAACTTTCAACTTAATTTGTCAACGAATGGAAAGCTGTAGGAGCATGGCATTTTACACTCGACAACCTTGTGTTGCTAAGTTGTTACGCGCAAAGGCTCATGTTTTTCCTACCTTTACTTCCAGAGATATCAAAAATCAAAACTTTACATCTTTTTTGAAGGCGCAACTTTTTCGGCCAAATTTGCTCCAAATTATCTAGATGGATATGTTTTTCTTATTTTGTTTCACAGAGCACAAGAAGCTGTACAAGCTGGCCAAGTTTTGCTTCTCTCAACAAAATATTGACTTAGATATTATGTCTTAAAGTTGTCACAACCTGAAGTATGGTGTCACACAAATGTCTCTATATCCGCAAGTATTGTATCGGCGAACGTAAAACTTTACCAATGTTCATTGGGGACATGTGTGAAAGTTCACACCAAATTTCATCGAAATCCATGATAGTCGAGCGGGACGCATTTCTGAAATCAGACCACTTGACATGGAATGATCCCAAACACTCCCGTCCAACACAACATAAAGAACAACAAAAGAAAATGGAAAGTATAGTTCAATTTTCGGCCATACTTTACGAGATTCTTAAAGCAGCGGACGATTAATTCTCTATATTAGCTACTTCTGGGGAAAGATCTACTTTATCTACTCCAAAGAAAGTAAAATTTAGACGAAAGAGATTATATTAAGGTGTATAGCAGTGTTGAAATGTAAATTAGAATAGGTTTTGGTGCCACAAAACAGTGTAATAAAGGTGAAAGACGTCGATATACGTGGGACGAAATGAGCTTTCACTATGGGTGAGGATTGAGAGTAACTGATTGTTTCAACTGTTTAAAATTTTAAAACGCGTATATATATGAGCTCCTGCGTAGCCTAGTCGGTAGCGCGCTCGACTTCAGTGCCAGCGGTTCCGGGTTCGATTCCTGGTGGGGGCTCAAAAATTTCGGTGTTGACCCAGCATCATGAGGACAATTGGGGAGCTGCTGTGAATAAAAGACAGTGGCAATCACAGTGAGAGCTTCGGCTCTCCTCTCCCAACCCGTCTGGTCAGCGTGGGAGCAGCAGACCAACTCCTCCCTTCGGGGAGAGGCCTCATCCACTAGTGGATTGAATATAGCTGTGATTTATTATTATTATATATAAAGGTCCTACGTAACCTACTCGGTAGCCCGCTCGACTTCAGTGCGACCAGTCCCGTGTTCGCTTCCTGATGGGGGCTCAAAAATTTCGGTGCTGACCCACCATCGTGAGGACAATTGGGAGCTGCTGTGAATAAAAGACAGTGGCGATCACAGTGAGAGCTTCAGCTCTCCTCTCCCGACCCGTCTGGTCAGCGTGGGAGCAGCAGACCAACTCCTCCCTTCGGAGCCAGGCCTCATCCACTAGTGGATTGAATATAACTGTGATTTATATCTATAAACCTAACCTGACTTTTCTAACCCAACTTAACTCACTGTAGCTTATAAACTAAAAGAAGACAAACCATTAAAAAAAGCCATATGAGTATGACGCCATAAACATTCCTTCGCGTGGCATCATATCCGGCTCCGAATCAACTGGGGTGCATATTTACGAATTAATTATTATAGTGCGGTTTCCGCAACATGTCTTCTGTCGCCACCTGTCGGACTGTACGTATAAAAGTACCAACCAGAGAAAATTCCTTTTTAAAAAAACGAATTGTGTAGAGCGTGTAATGTTAGGCGTAGTTAGTTGCTGGCTGAAGTTTGGAGTTGATAAAGAAAATTTTACTCCACTTCTGCAGGAGTTACCACACTGATTCCAAGATTTTCACGGTATTGTATAAAAGGAAGTGGTCGAGTGCAGATAGTGAAGCAAAACCGGTAGAACGCATTTGTCGTAGCGCCTCAACTTGTGAGGTAAGGGTGAGGAAAACAACAAATGTTTCAACATTCTATCATTAAGTTATGCCTGACGCCCAGTTGTATTATCTGCAAGGGATGCACAATGTACACGGGTGTGTGTGTGTCCTTGCATGCCCATCGCCGGCTGATTTTACAACACGTTATGCATTCTACGCATCCGAAATACTGAGTACATCAACATATGAAGTAGGCCTACATTTAATACTTGACTCTCCCTAACAGAAGATTTAGGGAATTAGCGGTACTTTTCTAGTAAAAGTTTCTTCTGGAGCGTGTCTCGTAAAGTATATCCTCATTTTCTGAAAACAGACTCTGTGTGATATTCAGGAATTAAACGAAATTAGCTGACCTTCGTTTACTACAATTACGAAGTTTTAACATTCCAAATTCTTATCTTGACTTAAAATAACTATGTATGAACGGTGTTTTCATACCTCATCTGTTGGATTTTGACTAGCTCTCCTTTTAACTTCACTTAGATCCAATATGTTTCTTGTATGGACAAATATTTTCTTCACATTCGGTGGAAGAGTACTCAACATCACGAATCGCACCCTGTATTCCTGTAACTCCGTTTAGACAACTCACTTGAGTGACTTCACGATAAGTATTTTATGTTCTTTTCAGTATGACACAAAATTCTGCAATATAAGATGACGCAAACACCTACTCAGTCTCACTGACATAAATTATGCAACATGGTAAGTACCTTGGGTAAACAAACATTCAATCACAATAAATTCCACCTATTCATCGTCTGCTTCAAGGTTAGCGTAAAACTTTGGGATTTTAATTTCGCGACTGCTCTGTTTTCTTCGGCGCGAACATATGATAACACATAGTTGCCATTTTACATACTTATATGGCAATTTTTCATACAGTAGGACACACGCTGATCATGATAGTAATTCCGGTCGTAAGACAACTTTTAAAATGGTGGTGTCTTATCGGAGATAATAAAAAGAACCAAACCTGACCTTCCTAACCTCCACTAATCGTTCATAACATACATATTATAATATATATGGTAGTATAAGAGAATTTTTTGACATGAAAAGAGAAGAAAAAAGTGCACCGTATTTACTCAAGCTATTCAAGCAGTCTCAAGCTTCCTCTATCCTTTCTCCATGAACACAAAGAAACAATTTTAATTACTTATAATGGGTCTGTCCTATTTGAAGAAAACAATAATTAAGAAGGAAGAACAGATGAACTAATTTATAAAGTAACAATAAAAAAAAAACATTGTTAACTTTTAATCATTTTTTAAATTTCAAATGAAAAAGCATAATTATTGTTTTTATATTATCATTATTACTAGCAGTGGTGCTATTAGTAGCATTGTAGTAGTCGTGGTAGTAGGAGGAGGAAGAAGAAAAAGTAGAACAGTTTTCGAACATATAACTGTTACTTAAATTCAGAGAACATAAAATTTATTAACATTACACTACGGCGGAAGTCCTAGTAAGACAAAAGAAAAGTATCCTTACAAGCCTTTTGTAACGGCATTCCCCAAATCGGGATTTTTAACATTTGTAACAAATATGTGTATATTTTGAACATTTAAGCTACTTTTTGAATGTATACTGACAACCGAACAGCTTTTCTTCATCATCATTGTGCATAGTCTACAATAAACTAGAGACAAACTGATGAAATATCTTCACGTTGGATCATTGTTCAAACAATACTGTACGCATATAGCCTACGAGTGTAATGGTAAGTCTACATTAGGTCTTGTTGATCAACATGTTTGTGCGCGCGAGGATTATCTAAAGACCGTTACAATCTTCAATAAATTAATTTGCTTAACAAGTAACGATGCGTATGTATTCTCCTTGTCTTCAAACTTCCTAACAAGAATGAAATTGTTTATTTTGGTTTACTGTACAAAAATGTGCACCGACTTTGTATATTTTTTTGCGTGACGTTTATAAATTGTCACGGTCTTTAGATAATCCTCGCGCGCACAAACATGTTGATCAACAACGAATAATGTAGACTTACCATAAGTCATGACAACTATTTTTTTCTCACGAACAAGTGACAAATCGAAAAATCTCAGATATATGATTGAAAGTGTATGGAATATACTTTCGAATGAAGCCAATGGATGGTATATTTGAGTAGAGCACGGTCCGAAGATAAGTTAGTGAGTTACAGCAAGGTAGTTAAAGGTATTAGGTAGCGCCACTTGCAACTGCTCGTCTGCCTTTTGAGGCGTGACGTCACAGGTGAGAAGAAAACTCGGTGATTTTGAACGTTTTGAAACTTTTTCTAAGATTTATGTAATAATACAACTTACAAAAAGCACTGAAACATTTATGTGTAGCTGTTCCCTGGAAAGTCTTTCAAAGAGAAGAACGTGAAGAATTGCAATTGTAATGAAAGACCTGCTCACAGGTCGGTACACGTAATGAATAAGGAATATGACCAAGAGCGCCCATGTTACGATTTCCGGGGGGGGGGGGGCCAAGACCACCCATGCACAACTGCCTTCTTTTTTTTGTGACATGATCCCCACATTAGTACCATTTTCTCCGGCTTGGGGGGTAGGGGAAAGCGCCCCCTTGCCCCCCAAATGGGCATCCTTGAATATGACCATGTAAACCATTGTCGTAAAAATACGCGCCGTACAATACCCCTCGAGCGAAATAGTGGGAAAGCTCACGCGATCAAAGCATCTTGCAAAACGAGTACAACTGCGCAGTTGTTTGCGTTTTTAATTATTCGTGCTTTTTCAAATGAGGTTGTTTGCCTACGATATCACAACCACCACTCCTATACCGCCACCCGTTGCACAGTTCTTTACGATCCTAATGCTTTTCAAAGATGTCGCTATATTCGCCAACTCTACAACGTCCATAATGCTTCCTTTCCTACACTCCTTCCAAGGGTTGACTCTTTTGGTTTCTCAGCGAAAGGAAGGAAAGGAAGCATTTAGGATTGGGGCAAAGAAGATCAACGAAATTCGTTAAGGAATCAACTTTGATTTTCTTCTCGTCTTCATACAACTTGAGCTTGATAGTGTTTGGGAGGATTTTGAGTTAACACTTTAATGTCTCCAGATCACTTCCATAGTGCTGAACCATAGGCTTAACAATGCTGTAATTTTAAAAGTTTTCGCTTTTCGGATGTAGAGTGGTGATTGATCTAATGATTTTGCTACATGACCCAAAGCGGTTTTCCTTCTCACAAGCAAACATACTAAGGGGGCAGAAAAAAGTTCTAAATTTCTTTCTTCCACCATGGTTAGAATATCAAAATATATGCACATGCAAATTTTGGCAACTAGAGAGCAATTACTTTGGGAGATATCGATGATATATTAATCAGAGTATTGTTTCTGGAGGGTGAAGAAAAGATGTGGAAATACCCTTATATTTGTAAAATGCTGAAAGAAATGAAATGAAATACATAGTATTGGGCACTGGGTAGACACAATACACACACAATAACCATCAACTAAAACAACAATACAATTATAATAATAGTATTACATGAACCTCACCCAACTACACTGAATCTATCTCTTTTTCTCACTTTCCCTCCTTTCCCACTTTATTGATATAGTCCCCATTTAGATCCCTCTCCACCCCACCTCCCAAATACAAACTCAATCACAAGTTTAAGAAATAAACGAGGTAAAACAAGGATAATGCCAAAACATATTAAATGTATCTCATTTGAAACGAAGATACAAATTGAAGCACGAGGATGGAGAAAATTTTTAAAAACTCCTTTCACTGAAATTTAACGTTTTTTTACACTGCTAGGAGTAAGCGACAGAATGACTATAAAACTTATTTCCAAAGCTGCTTAGGGGGAGCGAACTCCGCGAACTCCGCGAACTGTGCGAACTGCCGAAGGAAGATTATTCCACTGCTTGATTCCGAACACCGCAAATTTAGAACAGGTCTGAGATCTGTGCTTTGGTATTCGCAGGGTGGCATTGATTTTGGAGCGAGTGTTCATATTGTGAGTGAGGTGCACCGATTCCAGCATAGAGGCCAGGTATGCAGGAGAGTTACAGCCTTGTAGAACTGCAGTAGAAGACGAAACGTTTTTCAGTTGCAGCCATGTCAGTGCAGAGTACCTGCATGATACATAGTCATATCGTTTATCATTCAAGATGAACCAAACATATCTATTTTGCATTACTTGTTTGATAGACTACGTCACAATAATCAAAAATCGGAAATATGAGAGACTGTATGAAGGTGATTTTAACTCGTTGTGGAAGAAAGTTTTCCAAAAGATTGAGTGTGTGCATTTTCATATGCACTCTTTTGGATATTAGTTTAACATGTTCTGACCATGATAGAGTTTCATCAATAATAATCCTTTTGACGTTATCTTCTTTTTATTTCCTCGTTCCAAATGTAAACTTTTGGTACGTACGAATTTAGATTCATTTTTGCTAATACATTTGAAGACCCTATTATTATACAATGAGATTTGCTTAGATTTAGAGACAAACCATTGTTTTCTGACTGAACTGACCGAACATTTTTACTAAAAAGTCTAGAAGGGTTAAGATAGTTACTTGTCGATTATCGATGGCTTTTCGGATGTCATCAGTGATTTTAATAAGTGACATCACTGTACTGTGATCTTTCCTAAAGCCTGATTGGTTCTCAATGAAGAATTTGTTTTGAGCTGTGCTTTGTGACTTGTTGGTGTACAATGCTTTCCAGTATTTTGGAAAGAGATGATAGGATGCTAATGGGCGGTATTCGCCAGGTCCTGATGCCATGTTTTTCTTCGGAATTGGCCGAACGTAAGCTTGTTTCCACACTGACGGAATGGACTGATTTACTATTGCTGTCAACGCATTTATGACGTACGTCATGATCATTTTGATGAATTCTATTGATATGCAATCTGGGCCTACAGCACAACTTTTTTCCTTTTTTATAGCCTGATGCTTCTCTATTGGGGAAACACAAGAGAAACAGAATGTTTTTTTTTTATTTTTACCACTGTTAGCAAGTTTCCGAATGGGTTCCTGTTTCAGCGTCTTATTAATACAACTAGTGGGTTGGGAAAAGAACTCATTCAAAATATTGCAATCTTCGGAAATATATTCAGTCTTATTCTTTATATTTACACCTATTTTTTTTAGTTTCTTTCATAGCCGTCTGCCATCTCTAAGATCATCAACTAAATTCTCAAAATATGTTTGTTTATTTTGCCCGCCGTATAGCTTGGGTACATTGGTTTCTAAGTCTTTTGTATATCATGAAAGACTCCTGACAGGTTTCGGGTTTAACATTTACTTCCTTCAAATATTTATTGTAAGCTGTATCCCTCTCCAATCTCAGTTGTATAGAATCTATCATCCAAGGATTTTGAATTATGACGCGTGTTTTTCATACAAATCAAGTATTTGCGAATTTAGAACATTTAATTGTCATCCACCGGCCTATTGACTGTTACCAAATCCTAGGGTATATGAATGGCATCTGCATTTAAATTTATATTTGTAACATTTCGATAAGCTATTATTTTCTTTTTACTTCTTGGGGGTTTAAGTGAATACACAATATAAATTAAATCGTGAGACGGGAGATACCAGGGTCTTGTGTGCCAAATTTAGCGACTTGCTCAGGATAAGATGTTGCGAAATGGTCTATTGCAGACTTCGAGCTTCCTGAGAAATGAGTCCTGAGCAATAATAATATCGATCTCATACATGTAATATTATACGAACCATACTAAAAATGTTTAAACTCGTCTAGGTAGTCTACACATGCTACATGAAGCAGGAAGGTTATTCTATTTTTACCTAAATTGCAAGGAAACTACTTATGCAACGAGGAACGGATTCTTAAATTTTCCACATTAATTCAGTCTATGAGGCACCAACAGTGCATTCGGAATTACACTGAGAAATTAATAACCGTAAAGTCAAATTAGGTTTCATATTTGTAAAGAAAACAAGAACTTTCATAATTATAACCATTATTGGTAACAAAATTAATTTATAAAATGATTTAATTGAAGGTTCCACAGAGAACCACTGTCAACAATGCAACATATTGCAATCCAAACAATTAGCGGTTTCCCCGGCAGAGTAGATTTTTATGCTACTCTCCCCAGACGCCATTTTCTTATCTTGTATAAAAAGATGGCGACTAATCCGAGACAACCGCGACGCGCACCTAAACCGAGAACTATTTACGAACAAGTAATACCGGGGCACCAACCGAACGGACGGGTCTTGTGGAAGGAGTCCACAAATTCGCTGTTTCCCAACGAACAGCCTCTTCCATCCACCAGCAACTACACCAAAAGTTTTGATGTGTTTGAGTGGGTCTTAAGGAAGAAGATTGCTGAAGTAGACAGAGATATCGCCTACTCGGAGGTCTGCATCAGTGAACTGGAGCTGGCCATTCAGCAAGACGAGCTCGAAATTCAGACCATAGACTTTTTGAGGAAACCTCTTCGGAAGATGCCAATAAAACTGACGCCTCCTCCTGTAACTGCACAAGAGACGATACGGATGAAAAGGAAGTTTGAATT
>JAGDQP010046754.1:420-11782 GCA_022664845.1 Lepisma saccharinum
ATATTATATTGCAGAGTTAGAGAAAACTATTTACAAATTTCAGGTGTTAGATAAGTATTAACTGAATATTTTTGGGCAGATTCCGGCCTTATTTCGTCCTATCTGTAGAATGACGCCTTCGGGGATCACTCTTCCGTCTTTAGGTATGGTATGATACTGGGCCTAGTAAGTTACCATTTCAATATTCATCTGAGGAGACTTACGCGAAATCTTGGACAACATTAGTCACAATGATTGCCCACTAGGTTAGCAACTAGCCACCTCGCCGTTGTCGAATTGGCCTTTCCGAGTTAATCAGGGGTGTTGAGTAGCCACAATCGTATGGCTGCGATAGCTCAACGGCTAAAGCGTCAACTTTGGGGTTGGTCAGTTCAAACCCTGAACGTGCCATATGGGTCTCGTGGTGGAGTAGCGCAGTGTGCGTGGTTTTTCTCTCGGTTCTCTCTTTTCCTTACACTTTCTTCATTCTAGCAGTCATCCCACCATCACCCATTCGGCCTGATCTTAAGTTGCTTGAAGGAATTAAAAATTACATTGAAATTCAATTCGCAATCTTATACTGTGACTGTATTCTAAACTATACTGCGCAGTCTTAATTTGATTTCATGTTATCTATTGTATGCATAAGTATTAAAATACACCATTTGCCTTATTTATTAAATAGGACACAATTTCGTTAGAAAATATGTAGGGAACATTTAACATTTTCCATTACAGGAACGTAATACTTTAAGTTGAGCATTATTGTTAATTACTGCTTTTGTTAGTTTTATGTAAGTTTAATAGATGGTGCAGCGACATTAGGCTAGTTGATACAAATTTCATTCATGATAATCTTGATTTCTAGCAGAAATATGAAAATTAATTGAAACTTAAGAGAATTGGTAATTAGCTTATGTATACTGCTAGAAGCTGTTTTACCTGTTTTCTTCATAATTTATAAATAGATTTGCTCACCCAATGGTAGTTGACGAGTGTAAGTTGAGTAACGTAAAAATGAAGATAATTAACCACTAAAACATTATTTCCTTTTATTGATTCTTACAGTTCACATTTCTTGAATGAAGATCTTTCAGTTTTTCTTTCAATTGAAATTAATTCTGCGCAGAAGAAGTACGTTCATAGAATTAAAATTAATTATTAAAATCCTAAATGAAACGGTGAGCTTTGAAGGAAATTACCTAGAGTTAATGCTAAAGTTAGGTCCGTAACACATGGTTGAAAGTCTTTATGACGAGAGGATAATCGTGAATACACACTTCTTAAATGTATATATCAGTGTTTCAATTAATAATGTGTACTTGAATTGGAATTAATTAAAAAGCTTTAGGCGTCTGAGACTTAGGCCGTAATATGGTGGGTGAAAGAATATTGGATGGTAAATGGCCATGGCCTATTTTGTAGGTATTATTACAGAGCTTGTCTGCTATGACTGAGGACATACTTGTAGAAACGATCCCACAATCCCCGGAATGCACAGCTCAGGTCCATGTATGTACATATTGTAAACTGAAATGAAAATAAAGAAATAATAAAAGAAGAAATTCCCCCACTCGCGGAAAAAGGGCCTGGATTTGCCAGCGGGAGCCAGGCTAAAAGAACTTCCCCGGCCCCCCTCTCTTTGCTATTATTTTTCTCTTTTTTTATGTAAAACAATACCTTGAGGAACAACAGGTCCTGCCGACTCCGTGCTTCGGCGCCGTGTCAGGGGCCGAAGCAGGGAGACGAATGCCGGGGATGGCCTGTCCCAGTCCCGTGGAGAACACTTTCAGTTCGCTGCATTTCAAATGCGCGAAGCGGGGCTGAGCCAAGATTGGCTGAGAGGTAGGGGTGGTCAGAGGGTCCCAAATGTAAAAAAAAAAATGTAAAAAAAAAATGCTAAGCCAACGCTCTACTAGTGAGCCACGGCCACTCGGTAATAATGGGTACTTTTAACACACGCTAATGACCGTGAACCTTGAGGAGAGGGAACTAACTGCGAAAGGAGTGCAAATTTATTTAATATAGGGCTTGATGCACACTGGAGAGCGTGTTAAAGTAGAGCAGAGTTATGTGGAACTGTAGTTAACTGTGAAGCTAACCCTTGACTGTTTATGGCGTATATATACGCCGTAACGGGTGCTGCGTTGTCCTGTGTAGTTTTCAGGCGTTTTCCGGCGTTATTTTTTATTTTTGCAGTCGCTTCGTTCACGAAAAAATTACTAGTGTTTATCCTGAAATGTATCGTTCTTCTGCTTCTTGCTATAATAATAATAATAATAATAATAATAATAATAATAATAATAATAATAATAATAATAATAATAATAATAGTATTAATAGTAAAGTGGAGTAAATTTAATAGCAGTACTTGTTGCGGTCGTTCTGTGATGGTATTACCACTACTACTACTGATAGTTCTATTATATATATTACAAAAATATTTGAGAGTTTGATTTTAATTGTATTGCGTGGTTGCATAGCTATCATTCAACAATGTATCAATTTTGCAGCATGAACTAGGCTATTGTCTCTTAGTTTGCTTTCGGCTTACAATGATAATAATAATAATAATATGAAGAAGAAGAAGTACACTATCATCTGCGAAATTAGATTCTTCTTCACTCTCCTCAACATCACAGTCTAAATCGTTGTTACTAGTATCTGAATTATTAAAAAGTAAATCCAATTCTATATCTTTCTCATTCATATTTCATTTTGACGACATTGTTATACTCTTCAATACACGAGCGAAAGCTTACAATACAGCTTTAAAATAATTCTTGCACAGTGTAGTTTTTTAGTCTTCTTCGTCATTTTCCCTTTCCTATCACTCGTAAACAATTGAACAATTGATTATTAAAGTTGATTCTTTAATCATCAGAGCGTTTGCAAATGCCATCCACAATGAAGTTTAGTAAAAGCTTTTTCGAGACGTATATATACGCCATATACATTTTTGAAGCATGTACAAGTAGACGTATATATACGCAACATCAAAGACGATAACGTACAAAACTTACAGAGTTAAAGGGCCAGCATACAGATTCAAGAAAGGAAACGGAGCAAAAGAAGCCGTATGAGGGTAAAACTAGTTACTAAATCACTATTAGACAAAATTCTAAGATTTAACTTGCGTTTTTGGTGTGTGTTTCCCTTTTTGAAAAATATGGATAGATATTGTTGCTTTTTTTTCGATAGTCCCTCGTTCTTTTCACATGTCGAAGTGTTATCCAATCTAGCCACCAATGAACTGTGCAGTTTTCTTTCTTTTTTTACTTCTATGAGGCATCCTTAGGAAAATTCATGGTTTGCAGAAAAGTTTTACCAGATACGTAATTTGCGGGTTATATACGGAGAGAAAACGTAAAACATGAGGGTAATTTAAATTAAAACCTTACACAATGTGTGTTTTACATTCTCTATAGACTCTAACTAATGTATGCTACTCATGTTCTACATCAACTATTGTAGTAATCATTTGTGTATTTAAGCAAGTACATTGACAGAACTACGTTTGTGACGTCTATTCCTAGGACTGAACCTCTCGAATGCAAACCAAGATTTCATCATTCAGCTACGGGTTTCAAACAGCATGCATACCCATGACCGATCTTAAGGTCGTGACCTTACTACCTCGACCGCAAGGGCTGGGTAATAATTTATTTTTAAAAGCTATATTTACTTTTTGTTTCGTAAACACAGGCGCACCAAGTATTATTAGGCTATAGGGTGTAATGAAAGGAAACATTAGAGAATTACTGCTTGTTCCTAGTGATAATCGACAGACAAAGAAATGACGAAATTATCTAAACGTTCGGGTTAGAAATTATCGACTCAGAGTTCAACACCAGAAACAACAGTTACCGTTAATTAAAGTGAATTGCGAGGTCAAAAAAACAAGCCTGACTTAGCCAATGGTTAGTGAACTTTATATAATTTTAGTAAATGTAAATGTCTGGAAAGGATTGATTATATATATATATATTTTTTTTTTTTTTTTTTTTATTTATATATATATATATATATATATCACCCCACCCAGAACCGAACCCCGGCCACCGGATTAGCGGTAGGCACAGCGCTTAGTAGGCACTTGCTAGCAGGGCTTCTCAGTGTTCTTTGTAGTGGACTGCTTCATGACTCGGCTATTAGTGGAAGCATGTGGAGTATATTGCAGGTATTTCCTAACCCCTAAAAAATATTAACTGAAGTAACACTTTGCATCTGTTTATTCATCAGTGTGATTACGTTTATACCCTTCCCAACGTTTGGAGAAAAGTATCAGTACCCGTAGTGGATACATTTCATCAGTCGTAACAGTGATAGCAATTTAGCCAAAGTAGCAGAAAAATAACTGGTATGCTATTATTATTTATTATATTTACTGTTTAAGCGTGCGCTTACTCATGTGCAGAGCATATAACACATAATTTTGTTCCACGGTTTTCGTAGTGCATTTCCCTCCAGATATGTCTGAATACTGAGGCTATTTTAAGCAAAATGCTCAACCCAAGTGCAAATGCATATCAAGAACACATCAGAGTCTTTTGTTTCGTAAAGAACTACATTTACACCGAATGCCTATTCCTATATTACATAAGTAATTAAAAAACTGCTCTTATATATCTTAAAGGAGCATTTCAAAGTACCAAATAATAATGGAACAAGAAACAGCTTTTTTTTAAATAGTAAAACGGTCACTAGTAATGTGTCAATATACAGTATCTTTCCAAGATATTATATATTGACAATACAATATATTAGCCACATATTAGTAATATATTGTCAATAAGGCAAATGTACTACATTGGATTCGGAGAGAAAAGAAACGACTGAGACGATGGGCAAACGCTAAATAGTTAAATGTAATCAAGCGGTTTTCAAGAGCTACATGGATGAGGATAGCAGCAGACCAAGATATGTGGAAATAAAGGGGGCCTTCATACAGCAGTGGATAGAAAATGCTGAATACGATTATGATGATGATGATGATATGGCCAATAGATTTTAGTACATGGGTATAAGTACTAGGGAATTGCTTGGAAGAGCTATTCCACCATAACCGTTTGAGTGGGGAAGTAGGTTTCACTGTAAACTGTAATGGCAAATTGAAGGCTTACTAGTCTGATAGAGGATTGTTTCCCCTTCAATTTACAAAAACGTTCGTGCAAATCGGATGGCAACTGACGAAGTTATAACAATTTTAATATAGCCATAAACGTTGTCCTTTTTCATGATCTGCAGGTGGAAAGATTGGTTAAAAACTTTTGTAAATCGTTTTATGAACCAAAACGGAAAACTGGGCTCCAAATATTTTCACTTTCGCTATACTTTCCCGGAGTTTCAAGGATATCGGCGTGTCTACAGTTTCCTAGGTTTACTTGTAAGATTAAGATCAGTTTTTTTTTATTTTTCTCATAACAACTCTTTAGAAACTTACTTTTACTGAGGCAAAAATCTGGTGGTAAACGAAGATTATTGTAAAGATATGGAAATCTGTTTACAAGAGATCGTTGGACCAAACACAATCTAGGTTTTGAGATATAGAAATGGTTTTAGGAACGGACATTTTGTTAGGTTTAAAAGCTGAAGAAGGTTGTTGGTCCTGAGTGTGCCCTGAATTATTACAAAAAAAAAGTGATTTAGTTTTCTTCGTGTGTTTGTGTATTCATGTCGAGAGAATTCAAAATGTCTGCGTTAGATTTATGTTGGAGGTTGAACATCCTGTGTTGCACAATACGAATAAAGACATTTTGGACTTTGTACAATTTAGATAAGATAGTTTCACCAACCATAGACCAGATAGATGAACAGTACTCGATAGCAGGGAGTACACAAGTGAGAAAATATAACCGAAGCTCTCTGAAATCTTTAATATTTCTAATCCTGTAGAGGCTTCCAAGACGTTTGAGTGCTTTAGAAGTTACGAATTCAATGTGAGGAGTAAAATTGAGATTTTCATCAAATATGATACCAAGGTGTTCGTAATGGTCTACCTATGGGATAATAGATGAGAATAATTTTGTGGAACTGGTTTGGAGTCAGAGGCGCATTGCAGCAGTTTTGCACGGATTGACTTTCAGTGACTAATTATTGTACCATATTTGATGATAATCGATAGCGGCTTGAAGGAACAAAGAACCTTTTGTCGATTTAATGCTCTTAAATATTTTGCAGTCATCAGCGTAGAGAAGTGCAGAAAAGGAATTATCAATTTTTCACATACTTCATCAAAATAAAACTGGCCCTAAAGAGCTTCCTTGTGGGACAGCTGAAACCGCTCAGAGCCGCTTAGATATGCTACCAGGGAAGCCTACACGTTGTTTTCTGGCAGTCAAATATGATGTAAAATGCTGAATAAAAGGGTCCATGTAAATATAATCTGGTGTTAAAGATATGTATAATAAGTTTGTGATTGAAAGTTTCAAATGCTTTGGAGAAGTCTAGGTATAAAACATCAAGTTCTTGTCCATGTGCTAGGTTATCTATGGCCTGAGACAATAGGAAGGCTAAGTTGATTACACAGGAAGCACTCGCTACACTCCATGGTGGGAGGGAGAAAGAAATTTGAGGACATGTTTTCCAATTTTCACAAATTACACCGAGGGCAGAAAGAGAGGAGATGGGTTTACATGAATTAACACATGACTTTTCACCTTTTTCTAACCGGAGTAATGTTAGGTTGTTTCCAGGATTTCGGAAAATAATCCTCCGAAAATATCTATTAAAAACAATGGTGAGAGGCGCAGATAATGGTTGGGCTAGTTTAATCAGAAATATGGAATTTATTTTGTCTGGCACACAGGCCCTGGAAGTTTTTATGGGGGTTAAAAGGCGATACACGTCCGAAGAGGTTCTGTTTATCGGAGCTAGGCAATGAAGAATTTTATACTTTACATCGGGAAAACATAGAGGGTCTGAACAAGCATTAAAATTGTGATAGAAATAGTATTTAAATACATCAGCCTGTCAATGAATGAAGCAGTAGTTCATTGTATGAAACTAGAGATGGCAGACCTGAGTTTTGTCGCCAGCATGTTATAAGAGACCATAAACGTTTAGGATTGGTTACAGCTTGTGATAAAAGTGATTAAATATAATTATCATAATCTCTACGGAGGAGAGCTTTACATACTTTTCGCTGTTGAATGAAAACATTATGAGTTTGTCTCTTGGGACATTGTTTCCAGAGCGATCATAGACGCTTCTTGTTCGTGAGAGCAAGCTTTGTTTCCTGACTCTCCCACATCGGAAACTTACTGGAGTTTGCTTTCTTTACTAGAACATAGTCTTTTATAAGAGCGTCCAAGCATGCATAAAATAAATCCATTGCATCCTCTACGTGCCCTGATTTTAACATTTCTCAACGTATTTTCTTTATTTCAGTTGCCACTGAGTCCCAGTTCGTTTTGTTCTACAGGGGCAAAATTCGTTGAATAGAAGAGCGCCAGCGGCGTGGAGGAGGAGATTGGAGTTCAATGTCTAGCAACAGCTGGACTGCTGTGTAAAAAATATTTCTGCCTGGAATGACCTTCACTTTTTCGAGAACGGAAAGAACTAAATCTAAGACAGAGTTATCCCCAGTTGGGAACATTTTATGTTGGAATAAACCAAGAGCTTCAATGAAATGTTCGAAGAACCATATGTCTGGAGCATCAGTACAAGTACAACTACAGTTTGAATCACAGCTGATCTGAACGTTAATGTCTCCAATGATGCATATATCACGTTCTTGATTGCAGACAAAATTAAATTAAACTATATAATTTTGTGTATATATATTGAGATCAAGCATATTTTTTGTGTGTTCAAATGTACGACTCATGCAAATGTTCAAGGAATTTTGTACAAAAGTGTGAATTTGAGGACATCAAAATGAATTTGGTAGTTGTTACACGGAAAATAATAACAAATTAGAGTATGTATGTTAGAAGAGAACTAGTTCCCCTACTATCTTTTTGGTACCCGATAAACAAAACAAAATGTTAGTTTCAATGTTCCTACATCTCTCAAGCGTGACACTAACATCGTTTTGGTTACATAGCAATGACTACTTGAGCTAGATGGTTTGCCCAAATCCCACTTTTGCTTAGAGATTTTCGTTTATCAGACGCAGTGAGTAATATAAAAGAGTCTATTTGATCCGAGAGACAAAAACATTTATTTTGTTTACGAGCGAATAGAGAAGGTTAGAATTAAGTGCCAGTCCCTCTGGGGAACCACTTTGTCCCACTTCCGAAAGGTGACATATTATCAATCGCTGATACACACGAAACTTACAAAGTAATTGTAACGTGCAACTCAATACACGACGCGAAGTGTAATTTCCTGATAGTTACTGATTGTATATTATGTTTTACCCAGAGACGAAAATAAGGTTTCGTAATGTTTTAATACATTTCCAACCATTTTATATCAAAGAAATTTGGTTTCAAAACTGTATTATATTCTATCATGCAGGCGCAAATGTTTCGTAGCTGATCCAGATGTATTAAAAATTCTTACTTACCTCAACAAAGAAGCTGTAAACTAACTCTATATAAAATCAAAGACAATGTAATACTTTCATAATAACCTTTTAAATTATTTTTCTTACAGAACCTTATTTCCTAATATAAATATCATAGGTTTAAAATATTTTATCGTTTGATATTGCTTCGCTTAATTGGTCGTTTTCCTCTTCTGAGGATCGCTTTTTTAGTTACCATTATAGGACGATTCTCTCAGCTTTGCTTATTTCCGACTTGGTCTTACATAATTTTATAGTCCGGGTTCTGGATTACATAATTTGGGTTCTATAAGTGTTTGTTGTCATTTATTCAGAATTGATATTTATTCTGTAGACAAGGAGACACACAAGATGCGGCTTAATTAGAAAGTTTTCTTTTGATCTTCTTATACTACAAATATTAGTACAAATGAAGAGTGAGAGAAAGAAAACGACTTTAGTTGTACAAAAAATATGTAGAGAGTCTCTCTTTGCAGAAAGTAGGGTCACTCCATGCACATCATGTGAACAAACATGGTTTCTATTAATATTTTAGAAAATTCTTATTTTTGTACATTACTTCCTATATGTCTAACGATATCAAAAGACATTTTTGTTAAAAAAAATATTTCGGACGTGACGATAATGTTTCCAGGACGGAGAATGAAGTTGTTTTGCTACAGTACCCACAGACGAAAAGATTTATTCCCACCCCGCTCTTCAAGAAACAAAAACAACTGAATACATGAATCAAAACACTTTGCATATCTCCTGATGTGTACTTTTAAGATTTGGAAATATTTCCTCAGAAGTAAATTATTTCATTCTAAAAGTTAGGATGAAAAATCAGTAATGAATTGTATATAATCTGATAGGGCCTAAAATTCAACGAAATCACAGCTCCACACTGGTAAAAATTTTATATAGTATAGAAAAACTAGTTTAGTCAGCATTTGTTTTGACATATAATCAGTGTTCTGTCCAGTACATCATGTTTACCTGCGACCAAAAAATATTATTATTATTATGTAGGAAAATTTTGGCATTGAGAGCAAACAAAATTAAATGCACATTAGGATACATTTCACTGTCATTTTTCCGTGATCATCACGATGTCTCAGTCTGTTTTCTGCCGAGGCAAATACACCGTTATACCAAGGCTGTTCCATTGACTTCCTACCAACTTCAAAACGCCTTTCCTTTCTGGCCAGCCATTTCATAACAACAGGGGTTGGGCTAAAATATTTCCTGGGATATATTTTCCAGGATAATATTTCCTGGGTTATGATTGGTTGTTGAGAGTCTACGGTGCTTCGGCTAAATTTTTGGCGGTTATTGATGTATGTTATCTCTGGTAGTACATATTTCTATAACAGATTCAAAGGATCGTGTAATTTTTATCTACGAAACAACACATTTCATTATATCGCCAAAGTGTAATGTCCTATTCAAACAACACATAAACGTGCAGTTAGTTGCATATTTTAAAACTATATGAATGCAACCGAAAACGTTTGAAAACTAAATATAGTTAAAAAGTTCCTTTCCCTCAAAATTGGCAATGGTTTTCCCTGCCATCTAGGAGACACCTATACGTATTAAATCTGGCTTAATATCATATACTGGCAGTTATATGGAATTGAGTAACCCATTGCATAATTAATGTATTGAATCAGTAAGACTTAGTTTGACACACTAAACGCGTTTAAATGTAAGAATCCGAGAAAAGTAAGGTACTCACATTAATACCACTCCACACTTTAAGAATTATAGTTCCACACTCCTTTCCTACAGTTCCACAAAGTGTGGAGTACTCCAGTCAATTTTAGGCCCTGAGTGGCAGGGTGATATTTGTATTTCGAAATTTAGTGGCACCCCGTGTGTTGGTACCTCACTTAGCCTAAGATTAATGTAATTCAACAATCTCCAACAGAAGGTGGCACCATATTTCTGTTTATGTCTAATGTATTTTTATCGTTGGAAGAAATTTCTGTGCTGCTCCTACAAATGCAAGGCTAGAGATTTCAAACTTTCAGGGAAGAAAGTTATAAACAATCTAAACCCTTCGTTGAAAGAGCTTCATTGTTGTAGGTTTGGATATCCATAACAACAATGAACAAGAAAGAAAATAAAAATCGGCAAGGATAGAACTCTTAGTTTTGTTATGAACTTTCTGACCTGAAACTTTAAACTGGCTAGGCTTGAATTTCTAGGAGCAGCATTTTAATTTAATGCAACGATAAAAATGCATTAGATATATACCAAGATAGTATAAATTTGCCATCTTTTGTTGGAGATTTTGGTATTAACCTTAAATGTTTTCTTAAAGTATTTGAAATTCAGAATATGTATGTCCTAGTACTTCAATAGGTGAGACTACACTTGTGTATTTATTCCTCCCTATTTCCATCTTTTGGTGACAAATAGCAATATGGGTAAATCTACAGATGGTCCAGCCCTGGATGACATTCTGCCTCTTTTATGGTCTTCTGTTGTTCGTTATATTGAAAATTATCATCGTTATCAACGTGGTTGTCTACGGTTGAGTAATACTAACATAAATTTTTTGTTTCCCAATACACTTACTGTATTCAATACTGATATAAAGTTACAAATCGATGGTAATTTGCAGCTACCTTGTATCTCTCTCTCTCTCTCTCACTCACACACACACACATAAATATATACACGCTTTTTAACTCGAACGTGTGTAAAAAGATTCGGCCTACATAATACACTGGCCCTTATGTTAAAAGTGCACCAGAACCTGATTTATTAGCGCGAAGCTAAACTCTTAAGTAACGCGCGTCCGCCATTAGCACGCACAACAGTTGAGTTTTTATTATCTCGTGTAAATTATTTTTTTAGATACAACGTTGATACAAAAAAAAA
>JAGDQP010046756.1:3056-15209 GCA_022664845.1 Lepisma saccharinum
AAACCTATAACAATGAAGCTCTTTCAACAATTAACAAAAAAGAAAATAAAAATGCGGCACAGACAGAAAACTTGAATTGGTTATGAATTTCCTTGTCTGAAAGTTTGAATTCTCTGCATTCTAAAAAATGTTACTTTTATTTAGCCGTGTGACCTCTAAATACGGAAGAAATAGATGCAACTTTACCTATTACGTATATATAAGTTTTGGTGTGAAAGAATTCAACGTAATTCTGTTGCTTCTAAATATCAATCAGTAATTTTAAACGTAAAATTCAAGAAATCGTGCTAAATTAGAAGCAACTCAAGTTTATATATATATCACAAGTTTACATATACGGTTAAATATATGGTATAATTTTATAAATAATATTTGGACATGTTTATATGTCACATATTTACATATACGGTTACATTTTGTAAATCATTTCGTAACGTTTAATTTACTACCTGCTGCCATTCCTATCCCTAATTTGCAAATCGAGGAGTGATTGAAATGTGGTGTGTCTTAGTAGTGCAAAAATCATGGTAGTAACTTATTTTATGTCTTCGTATAATTTTAACACCGCATTTACCTATATGGAAAGAAATATATACTGTTTTATTGTGTTGATTTCTTCGGCTGGCACTTTGGTCTACTCGGTAAGACGCTGGACTTCTAACTGAACTACTCGCGTTCGAGTCCCGCTTTAGGCTTTTTTTTTACTCCCAGTATCCCTGAAAACTCAATGGTCTGTTTTATATCAGTCAAGTTACTGGAAATTTTCAAGTTGGTAAGTTAGCTGTCTTTTTTTTTTTTTTTTTCATGAATGGATCCAAATACTTTAAACAGTGATCCTAAAGGTTTACACTTAAAATGACTTTGCAACGTTAGGTAAAATATACGTAACATGAACACTTCTACTCACAACAGTTTTACATACCGAGCTGCCGTAGCTCAGTGGTGCCTGTCTAGGTGGCCGTGCGGTCTAGTGCGGTAGTCCGCCGACCCAAAGATCGTGGGTTCGAATTCCGCCTCGGGCATGAATGTTTGTGAATGTCTGCGTGCGTGTTTTATCCCAGAACAGATGTGTACACAGTTGAAAAATATTACATATAGCCCGCGTAGGGCCAAATTTAACAAAGTTGTAAAGTGTTGACGTAGTATTCGGGAGGTCGTGGGTTCGATCCCAGCGGCAACCATCCTGACTGAGGTTTTTCCAGGGTTTTCCCTTAGCCATACCAGGCAAATGCCGGGATGGCACCTTCAACATAGGCCCTTCCCGAATCCTTTCCCCTCCCCTATTCCGACCTGAGTCTTAGATGCCATAATTTAAAATCAATTCAACAGTTTTACATTTTATTTATACGTAAAAAATACGCGATTTTTTTACGTTCATTTACACGTCACACTTTTTAGAGTGTAGGTTTGAATTTGTAGTAGCAGCTTTGGAATCTTGTGCAACGAAAAAAAACAATATCGACATACGTATGCAGTATTGCCATCTAGCGTTAGAGGCTGCTGTTTACACTAATCTTAACAATCCTCACATACAACTAATGGATATTTCCTCTAATTTTTTTAAATTAATAATTTGATAAAGTATGGAAAGACATTCACGAAAATATACTTTTTTTTTTATTTTAACCATGATAAAGATGATTCATGTAAAAATCAGTCTCCACTAGTTGTTAGTTCCTTCAAATTGGTATTAACAATAAGAATGATGTCAATTCACTATATTCATCTTAAAAGGCCTTAGTACACACGTCCTCCTTTTGGAGAGACATTAAAAAATAACGGACGAATGTAGAGCAACAACCGTATTTTGGAAAGTGGTCCCAATAATACTTAGAATATATATAAATTTAACTAATCCTTAATTTCAGTGCGTTTATTTTAGTTTAGAAATTTGAAGACCTGTGCTATAACATCATATTTTACGGGACTTCACATTTCTACGTTGAAATAAACCATTTCACAATCTCAAGTTGTTCATTTAATAGTGTTGTTAATAATTATTATTGTGGTCGCTTTCCAAAATGTAAATATTGTTCTTGATTTTTCCGAAATTCTTAAAAATCTAAAAACGAGTGTAGGGGGTGACTATCATGTCCTATTAACCATGAAATGTGTACAAATTACACCAAAAGGAATGGCACAACGAAACCTTCTGGCTCTGCAATCGGAAGGTCTTTGGATCGTAAAAAAAAAAAAGCAATCGTACTAACTAAAGATTTGCCTTGTTTCCCTTCAGCAGTTCAAGCAAATTGTACCTTGAATGAAGGCTACCTCTCAGGGGTGGACCTAGGATTTTCGTGAGGGGGCGTATGACTGAAGAATATATCAGGGATCTTTTTTATATTTTCCCGCTAAATAAATTTTTAAGAATAAATTTATCATGTTTCCCACATATTGCTAAGTTTTATCATGTAGTATATGAATCCGGTATCCCCAAAAGTTTATATTTCTGGACAAATTAGATTTGTCCGCATACAAAGCGCATTGATGAATAATGCTATAAAAAACATATTTTTCCTTAAGGGGAGCGCGCGCCACCCGCACCCTATTTCTGGATACGCCACTTCTACCTCTTCTTCCAGATCCAAAAAGCAGAGTAAAAATTATGGAAGAGACAGCCTGAAATTTCAGGCTGCTACAAAAGGCATAAGTATAAAGCTTAAGTACAATTTTAATTGAATGAATATATTTATGGCCTTTAGGCATCCTAGGCTCAGGACAACTAAGTTTAAATGTGTGGTAACGCTTGTCGCCTTGTAATACAGGGGTCACGGGATCGATTCCAGATGAACGCATTGCATGGTTCGGAATTCACCTTAATATGTAGGTTACATCCATAGGACGTTAACATCATCTCCACTCGTTGGAAGGCAATATTAAACCACCATCTATTCAACTTGCTCGGGGACTTTGAAGTCACAAGCATATCTCCGTGCAGAATGCTCAGCATTATGTCCATTAGCGGCTAAGCTGCATTTGAATATTGGGACACTTCACATTTTGAAAGTGTCATTCCTAACATACCACAACTAGTGTTACGATAATTCAGATAAATATCACAATTGGTGAAAGTAATGTTTATCTGAAGTTCCTTCTGTGAGTTGATAACATTTGATTACTAAGAAATGACGTATGATGTGTCAAAATCTTTACATCACATATCTGGATATAGATTATTTATGAATATGTGTGTTCTTTAACAAAAAACACAAGATTAAATTTAGAGATAAACTTTTTGTAATAATTTTCTGGAATTCGATAATACGATGATCAATTATTAATCACTTTATCTATCAAGGATAGATCAGTCATTACCTACGAAAAGGATAAGATAATAATGTATTTGTGTTTTTTTAATGGAAATATCAAGAATAATTTATAAACATGAAATACTTGATACTTATGAATTAAACATAGTTTGCGTGTTAAATATTTCCTATAAATAATGCACACTTACCTCTGTTATACAAGATTCATTCACTGAAGATGCTTCTACGACAACATTGACTAACAGCAAACAGTAAATCGCGTTTCTATTGCAGAGAGACAGCATTATTCTTCGGTTCTCCATCAGAGCAAATCACCCCGCGCGCTGCTTATCACGATGGCAACTGCATCGATGGAGCAAGCTCCAACCGTTTAAGAACTACTTTGAAACAGTCTAGCTAGCTGCTGCCATCTGTGATGCCAGCTGAGCAAACTACAGGTACATTTCTGACGTGCTTTTTTTTCTTTCGGTAGCAAGATTCAAAATCAATTATGTACCTGTTATTCAAACAAATTGACTTGTATAAACAGCATGTTAACTATCTAATTAGAAAGCGTATCTTAAATTCTACACATTCATCCCCCATGGTCTTCTGGTTATAGTCGCTGATTTAGAATCGGCATTGGAGATGTACGAAGATTCGAGCCCTGCTGCAGCTGACTAAGATTTTCCAGGGTTTCCCTCAGTTTCATTAAACAAATGTCACTTAGCTAATTAGACAAAGGCCCTAGACTCTACCTTTTCCCTCCTTGTGTCAGAAGAGTGCTCTCTGAGGGCAGTCTGCTCCCAGACTTGTAACGGGGACGCGGTGAATCAGTGGTAAAGCGCTCACCTCTGGTGCTTGGGGTCCACAATTCGATCCCAGCGATCCCACGTGGGCTTTGTGGTGGACAAAAACCGGGTGCGTGGGTTTTCTCGGGGTTCTCCCGTTTCCTCCCGCTTTCTTCATTCCACCAGTTTTCCCTTCATAATCCATATGCTCTGAGCCAATGTTGACTAAAAGCCTGAATTTTATTTTATTTAAATTTCAGACTTGTAGCGGGCTTAGCCCATAGTTTATTGTGGTCCATAAATTAAGCTAAATAAATAAATAAAATTATGCCTAGCCCGCGTTGCCTAGTGGTTACGGTCGTGGACTCCAGATCCGGGCAGGTGAGGCACGCAGGTTCGAGTCTTACTGTCGGGCATACTGACTAAGGTTTTTCAGAGGTTCCCTTTGTTTCAACAAACCAATTCCAGTATGGTAGCTAGACAAATACTATTCAGCTGACTTTCCAGTCTCTATATCCTGAAAATTCATGCCGAGATGATGATTTTCTTCTGATATGTGACGGACTTAGGTAATTTTTATATTTTCAGCACCAAAATGTAAATTAAATTAAACGTGATCTTGGAGAACTGGTGATCAAACACTTTTCAAATGGAAGCTTGCCCCTTTACTCATTTAATGCGACAGACAGGGTGCTATGCTTTTATCCTGTCACAAATCTGAGGAATGACGCCCATCGGCACTTACTTTTCTGGGAGCAGGGAAAGAGAATGTAGCAGTTAAATGGAAGCTTCTATTGCTCACAAATAGCCGAACAACGTTGATAACCGCTACTTCGATTATACTCGTATAGTCCAGTGCTTTTCAAGTTTCTGGTTCTCGGACTACCAACTAGATAGTTTCCATATCCACAAACGAACAAACGGAAAACCTTGAAATTATCAGAATTTTAATGGATTGATTATACTGTTTCCTCGTTTTAATTTTATTTATGGGCTTTAGGCATTTCAGACTCAAATCGGTTGGTGGTTGTGAGAATGTTGGAAGGTAGTCCGCCAGGCCCTAGTTAGTAGGCACTATCCCAGCATTTCCCTGGTGTGACTAAGAAAAATCTCTAAAAAAAAACACGGTCAGGATACCCCAGTAGCACATACGTGTTTTAAACTCTGAAAAAATCGTTGAAAAGGCGGACATTAAACGGTTTTATCAACGTTTAAAACACGTATGGTCTACTAGAGTAGACGGCGGCTTGGATCGTTCCCGGAACCTTCCGATCGCCAAGTCAACGCTCTACCAACTGAGCTACGGCCGCTAGGAGTGTTCCCTCAAACATAGCACAATATTGCGATACTTTTAGAATATAAAATAATTATACTATATTTACGTTGTATTAAAACACACATGTTATATACAAGCTTAGAAATAAAGCTGAAATTATGTCTGCTCGCTCCACAAATCCATACTTCTGAAGAAAAAAAATTGTATCAAACTTTGAATGTCTAACTCATCTGACCAGAGCAAAGCCATGACCCATGTCCGGTTAACCCTCCCCCAGTAGCACACATACATATTTTCAATGTTGAGTTTAGGTTCATTCCGTTGATTAAAAGTTATCGGTTGAAAAAAACACGTTCATTTTTAAATCATATTTCAACAAAGACATCATTGCGTTGATAAGACGTTAATACAACATGTATTCAATATGTTATTTTCAACTATGGTATAATAGATTTCGTTTAATGCATTCCTTTCTAATGTTATGTCAAAAAATATAATTATAAACTAATTGAATGACACAAACTAATTTTAGTGTTCTCATGTGCACGTTGAAAACAGATTGAATTTTAAACCATATTTCAACGAAGTTAGAATTTCGTGATACAACGTGACGTACTTTCAACTATCATACATACTATGTCCTAGATTTCGTTTCATACTTGTATTTCTAATTTAATTGCTTTAACATTATAATTAAAAGCAAATACAACGAAAATAACTTTACTTTCATGTTTTCATTTGCATGTTGAAAATAGGTTGAATTTTAAACTGTTTCAGCGAACATTTAATTTCTATGATACAGTAGAAGAGTAGTGGTCTCTCCAGGTGGATTTTTGTATAGGTGTTCAACGCGTCGAGCAAACAACGAGAAGTGCAGAACGTTCCTATGTTCGAACCCCACAGCAGCCGCTCGGATTATTTACTGTTGGAAAATTAACATCGTATATCGTGATAAAAGCAACGGATAAAATGAAACTAAATGCGTGTATACCAATAGACAGCATTCACGCTCTGTTTTGGCCAACTAAACCCGTTTCTTCATTGTTTCTTCTCAACCATTATTCAACGTTGCAACGTTGCAACGTCGCAAACTCAACCAAATTAGTAGCAAGTAACTGTGAAAATAATTAAAATGTAAGGAAGATCAACAACTTCGAACAAACCGTTGAATAGACGGACATTTCGGTACATTTACAACGTTTACATAACGTTTCGGTACTAACGTTTAATCCACGTATTTTCAACGTTTGTGTGCTACTGGGGTCGATATCCACAAATTAATCATAAGTAGCATATTCTATACTAGTATGCAACCCACACTACTCTTATGTTGATTTAGTGGCTTGGTTCTTTCCTTCAAATCAACAAAACAGATTCATTCATAGAATCCAAAATTCCTGCATTCGGTTTGCTTTCAAAATTTTGTTTTCTTTTCTATTTTGTGTATTTTTTTCATAATAATAAATGTATTATCATTGTATGATTTTATAAGGGTTAGGTGGAAGAACAGCTATTAGTTGAACCCCGCTTGCTGAAATAAAGGAAATTACAAGGAAATATAGTTCTTTATGCTTCATTTATATTTATTTACCTCCACGTCAACAGGCCATATCAGCTATTTGTTAAAAAGTTTAAACTGACTGTGTAGACCAGTCATTCCCAACACAATACCCAACCCACGACGTAATAACTGTGTGGTGCGCTCTTAGGCCATCTTACAGCGAGTTGATAAGGTGTACTTGAGGGTTGCCAGGACGTCGTTTTTCTTTGATCGTGCATTGGAAAAAGACTAAGATGCACTAAAATATTTGAGTCGAAAATGGTATGGAATAAACAATAAGTTTTTTTTTTTACAAAAAAAGAATTAAACCAAGCACGTGAAGAATGGGATAACTACATGGAGATGGGAAGGTGAGCAAGATGACGTCTGAGCACTGTTACATGTGAGCTACGTAGCACTAGTGTAACAGATCTTGTGGCTGAAGATCCTTCCGTTGAGTATACAACAGGATTATTACATAGTTTCAAGACCGAGCCACGGTCATAGTCACGCATCGGATCTTGGGAACAAAGATCCGAACACCGGTCTAGCCGTAAGGGATCACGTTGCATAGACCAATAGTTATGATCAAGGCGTGAAATATGTGGATTGAGCATTTTGGTCAGGTGGTACTAAGGAAAACCACGTTCGGGAGTGAGTTCCCTAAAGAAACACATTCACCAAGCGTGCGGTCAGCAATTTCTTATATATCTACCATGCACGTGAATATTGGTAACAACATTAAACACAACATATACAATAATCACTGCGAGTTTTAAACAATAAATGAAGAAAGCATTTACATGAAATAAGAAAGGCTACATGAATTTAAAAAAAAAAAAAAAACATTTTTAATATTAGGCGCGCAAGAACTCTTCGAATTGAACATTACGTCAGACTTTGAATACATATAACGATACGATGAAGTCTCCTATATAAGCGCTTTGTGACTTTACTGACGCAAGTTTTGTCGGCCGAGAATGAATAAAATGTATTTACTTACTTACAAATACCCAAGCTTTTTCACTGCGTCCAATGTCGGATGGAAGAATGATGTGGAAGGTGATGGGGGAGGGGATACACACATATACACGCCATCACTGCTTTGACGATGACATCCTAACGTGAGCCTTTGCCCGGGGGCCAGGTCGATCGAAATGTGTAATTTTCTCCTGATTGTCCATCAAAGGAAGATGAGAATGTTTCACAGGATGTCACCTTTCTTTCCACGAAGTAGAACTCATGTTAAAAATGTTGACGACGTAACGCAATATACTGTCACTGAAACTTTGGCGCCGGGACGGCGCAACGATGTAAACACTTTGATTTGAAATGTGTTTGGTTTTTGCAAGCCAAGTTCTCCGCGTCACAGAACGTCAGCACTTCCAGCAGCATGTTATACAGTAACAAGATTTTATGGCGAAATCGGCGATTTCGAGACCCCGTAAGAAAGAAGATGTTGAAGATAGGAATATGAGCTTTCTAAGATAATGAAATGTGGCAAATACGTGCAGGTGTGCAAAATTTCATATTCGTAGCTTGAAGCATATTCTAATTGTGGAACCTTGAAATTGCGTATTTTAGGCTAACTGACTCACTCATCATATTGTTTAGGGTGTTCGGAATAAGCTAGAAACATGAAATTTGGCATGAAGGTGGAGGATGATAAGTAGGTAAAAGGAAAATACCGACATTTTGAAAAAGTCGCCATCTTGGATTCAAAATGGCCGCCAAACGTAAAATTTCAAAGAATACACGTCCCAAACGGCTGAAGCCGAAATTTGGTATGAAAGCACATCATCGCTAGTAGCTTAAGGAAATATTACAAAATGTTTAAAAAAATTGCCATCTTGGACCAAAAATGGCCGCCAAGACAAAATTTCCATAGAATGCATAACGGCTGCAGCTAGAATAGCGAAATATAGTACGACAGTACATCATTATTAGTCGGTTAGGAAAATATTACAAAATGTCTCCAAAGACGCCATCTTGGATCCAAATGGCGGACCTCATAATCCATTTTACACATCGTTTGAGCTAGAGATACGAAATTTCGAAAATGGCATGAAGAATATATTATCAAGAGTGGTTTAGGAAAATATTATATTTTGATAAAGTTGCCATCTTGGATTGAAAATGCCAGCCCAAAAATCATTTTCCGCACCGTTCTAGATAGAGAAATGAAATTTGATATAAAGGTGTACCATCATGATTAGATCACGACAATATAAGAAAACTTTAGAAATGTCGCCATCTTTAATCCAAAATGACCGATCAAAATCTATTTTTCAACTGAAGCCAGAGAAACGAAATTTATATAAAGGTGTACCATCACGAGTAGGTTATACAATAATGGGGCAAACCTCCCCTATGGGGACGCAGCCTTCCGGGGTATGGGGAAGATCTGCGCCATGGTTGCGCAGTTCCATGGAGAGTTTGATTGCGATAAGGAGATATGGCAAATATGTGCAGGTGTGCAAATTTTCATATTCGTAGCTTGAAGCATATTCTAATTCTGGAACCCTGAAATTGCGTACTTTAGGCTTACTGATTCATACACTCACATTCACTCACTCACTCACTCACCATATTGTTTAGGGTGTTCGGGATAAGCTATAACATGAAATTTGGCATGAAGGTGGAGGATGATAAATAGGTAAAGGGAAAATGTCGTCATTTTGAAAAGTCGCCGTCTTTTATTTATAATGGCCGCCAAACGTAAAATTTCAAGGAATACACAGCCTAAATGTCTGAAACTAGAAAACCAAAATTTGGTATGAAGGTACATCAACTTTAGTAGGTTAAGGAAATATTACAACATGTTGAAAGAGTTGTCATATTGGAGCAAAAATGGCCGCCAAAATGAAATTTCCATAGACAATATAATGGTAAAATAAATTTTATGGGTAGTATCAGCAAAAATTTCCATAGAATACACAGCCTAAACGGCTGGAGCTGGAATAACGAAATTTCGTATGACAGTACATCATTATTAGTCGGTTAGGAAAATATTACAAAATGTCTCCAAAGACGCCATATTGGATCCAAAATTGCGAACCTAATGATCTAGTTTCCACACTGTTTGAGCTAGAGATACGAAATTTGGCATAAAGATGTATTATCAAGAGTAGATTAGGAAAATATTACAAGATTTTGAAAAAGTCGCCATCTTGGATTCACAATGGCTGCCCAAAATACATTTTCCGCACCGTTTGACATGGGGAAATATAATTTGGTATTAAGTGTACCATCACGATTAGGTCACGACAATATAAGATAATGTTAAAAATGTCTCCATCTTTAATCCAAAATGGCTGCTCAAAGCCCATTTTCCAAACCACTGAGTCTAGAGAAACGAAATTTATATGCATCAAGAGTAGGTTACAATAAATGGGGCAAACCTCCCCTATGGGACGCAGCCTTCCGGGGTATGGGGAAGATCTGCACCATGGTTGCGCAGTTCCATGGAGAGTCTGATTGCGATAAAGGAGCGCAGTCCCCCAAAACTCCCCAAGTTGGGGGCGCAGCCTGCCACAGGATTCTGGAGACAGCGCCACAGCTAAGCGAAGCGAGTATATATATATATTATACACCTACAAAAAGCTTTGAAATCCGAGCAAAAACACCAGAGGTGCAAAAAGTTCAGCCAAGTTCTTCAGCCCTAAAAAGTGGTGAAATGGAGGACGGATGAGCCCAGTTCCTTGGCGACATCATATAAGAGGACCACTGGAACTTGGCGCGAGGTAGCAGGTTCATAATGTTCAAGCCTTAGGTTGGTGGTCGTTGGCGTGGTGGGTTTTAGGGCCACCACCAGCCTTATGGCTTGAAGATCACAGCACTGCGGACACAAAGGAGTTACATAGACACGTTCCCCTTTGTTTGTTCCATCCGAAACTTCGATCTTGTAGTTTTTTAAATGAGTCGAGAATTGCAGATAATATAATTGTCACTTCTCTATTCTAAGAGATATCTCAGTAAAATTGTTTAAATTATCAAAGCTTTCAACGTCCTCGCACTCACAACAGAGCGGTTATCGGATCGCGACATGCACGGTGTCAACCTCCCAACATACAGACAGAAACTGGTCCTTTGTCACGAAAGTTCTAAAGTCGATCCAAAAGCTACAAACAGAGGGCGCTCAAGATTGTACCGTCATTCGTACGCATAATCTTTAAGGTTCATAGAAATAATAAAGTGCATTCACATAATCAACCAAATCGACATTAAATTAGAGAACAAAGGCAACTAGGTTGTAACAAAATTAGAGTACAAACATTACCATATAAGGACGTGTTTGAAGTCGAGATAGTCTCCAGACAGTCAGCTTGCAAAGTATTGAAACAAGGAAACATTGATTTACCTCGATTCTGGAAGGAAATAGAGCCTTCAAGAAACTTAAAATGCACATAAGCTAATTTCCTTATACGCCATTAGAAACAAAGAATCTTTCTCTTTTCCCCATTAACAAATGATTAAAGGATCTTAATTACACACATAAGAACTGTCTACATGATTACCACAATAATTAAAGATTGATGTTAATTGCCATTTTTACATGAAAACACAAAATATGCATACATGATTTAGCAACGGGAAGATTTTGTTTTCAACATCTCCCTTTCCTCACAAGTAAAGGACCATGTGGTTGTCGCGCAAATCCGATGCAAACATACGGCATCTGATTGAACATGAAAAGGTATGGAGATCACCAAAATTTAAGCTGCTAAGGACTATACGGATCGGAGCTAGGGAAGAGGAAACATTGAATGGCGGCAAAATTAGAGAAAGGCAGGAATGACGATGAAAGTAAATATCTTGCAAAGAGGGAAAGAAAGCCAACCAAAAGGAACATACCAACCATAATAAGGGCATCAAGGACTACTAAAGACTGTAAATAGGGTTCCCATCTGTAACACAGTGTTGCCAGCTCTGCAGAAAGTTGAGATATCGGATATAGCACAAGATAGCAATTGAGGCGCATGAAAAGGGAATAGTAGTCCGGTCAGGAATCTGAAACCCGTGAATAGCTAGGGAGGGACCCTCTTTATTTCTGATAATTAATCTCTGTATTTTTGAAGAAATTTTGCGGGGGAGTCACTTTTTGTTTGGTGTCTTTTAGCCGCCATCTTGGAAAATGGCGGCAGATTTTCACTTTTTTAATCATATCTCGATAACTGTTGGAAATATGAAAAAATGTTTCAAACAAAAGTTGAAGATAATAAGAATACATCTTTTTGGTCCTTATAACTTTTGTCCTACCTCTTAGGTTTTCGAGAGAAAACGTAAAATTTGATTATT
>JAGDQP010046757.1:0-15209 GCA_022664845.1 Lepisma saccharinum
ACCGTTTAGTCTATCACATCGCTGCCTGAGCCAAAGTTGCCAATAAGTAAACTCATATTCAAATTACCGACGCAATTATATATTAACAATCACAGACAATTAATCAAATCCATCACTGTTAAAATTTATTACAGTTACAGAATGAGAAAAATACTTTCAACTAAAACTCTAACCGAAAAAAGAACCTAGAATATTTGAGATTGAGAAGTTTTCCATGTACTTCTACTGCAACCGAGCTTTTGAGAAGTAACCGGAAACTTGATAATTGCTGTATTTTGTAACTTAATAAGAGCAGAAGACCTTTGAATTATTATTACTGGTTGATTTTTTAAAGCTTGGAGTATATTCGTTTAGTTCCTCTATCGAAGCATTCAACTTTAAGTTGTTTCGAGAGCAAAACATTCAATGATGCGCATGCGTCAGTGTCGCTGGTTGTAGACTGTGTTTCTTTGGTTGGTAGTCAGTTGACGTCACGCCCTCTCAACCAATTGCAGCAAAGCATCGAACTGGACCTACCTTTCTTCTCTTATCCAATAACCTTACCCCTCTGATGAGAGGTACAAAGGGTTACGCCCTTCCTTTCCAGAGTTGTTTATAATATATTTTGTATTTTATTTATTGTTAGATGGTCTAAGTGATGTTACTAGTGCCGTACCGGAAGTGTTTCCAAGTGGACACTTCGCAGCTCTGCGACTCCAAAACCAGTTCTAAAAAAATCTTCCCATAGAACAACGTACAAGGTCTCCATAACCATTGACTTCCGGCGAGAAAGTTAGATCCATCTATCAGGCTACTCGTCATTTACACTTCTATGCTTATTCCGTAACATCACTCAACAGGTGGATTTATCTAAGGGCCATATCACAGTCAAGCACGCAGCTTCCCCGTGGGTGCCCCGTCCCCGTGGTCTGCCGAAGGGATCACTTTGTGTTGCTGTTGCACAGTGCTTTACGAAGGAATCCCGCGGTGACGGTTGAGCCGCGGGCTTGTTTAGTAAAATAAACGTGCAGCGAGGCTAGAAAAACAATGGAAAAAGTAGACAATCACGTTGCGTTCTATCGTTTTGTCATTTATTTGATTGTTTCTAGCGAGAAGAGGGAACGTTAGAAACTTGCAAGCCCAAAGTGATTTCGTATACGTAAGAAGAGGGGCTTATTTGTCTAAATACAGGAAAAATATCAGGACAAAGTAAATGTAAAGTTACCAATTCAGTACCCGGTATCTAATAAAAAGAATTAGGCGATGTGTGGTCGCCTGAAGAATATAACTCTAATGAAGAAGTAACAATAAGCTTTTCTTTCATGTTATCAGAAAATAAAAAATATATTGATCATTAATTAGGCATTGGTATCAAAATTTGTTAAGAGAGAGAGAGAGAGAGAGAAAGAAATATGTAATCATGGGAAATTATTTGAAAGAATAAAAAAAGTCACGAAAGTATGTTAAGAGAAATCAGAGAATAAATGGAACATTTTATATAACAGAAAGAGCATTGCAATTGTATTAACCATGCTGTTAGGAAGCATATTTAAAAAATAACATCGGAAATTGCTCCACCATAATCAGTTCATGGTCCTTTTACGTTTTCATATCTGATTAAACCTAACCGAACCTAGGCCTACCGTGGCAAATTGAATTAAGCCAAAAGAGATAAGATAAAATGAATTGTATGGGCGGTAACAGCACTATGGCTTACACCCGTCGCGATAAGCTAAAAGAGAAAACATATGAAATTACATGGAAACATTAAGAGTAACAAGGTCGTAAAGTTAATAAAATGGAGCATTACCTAAATATCTTAACCTGGCATTTTGCTAACAGGGCTTTGTTTGCGCCATTAATGACGGTACCAGTATAGAAAGTCCGGGAGACTACACTATCTATTACATTTGAAACAGTCGGGACATTGACTTAAGTTTATGACATATGTTTGAAATTGCTAAAACTACGGGAGAATTTTGACCCCATAAAAAACGTTATTTTCCAAAGTAGCAGGAAAAAATAAAAAAAATACGTTTTTTTTCGACACTTAATGTTTCCGTTTTTTAGAACACTATCTCCGACGCAGTTTTTTGGCGATTCCATGATAAAAGAGCGATATCAAAAAGAGCGAAATCAGAAAGACCGAGATGCACAATGAACAAATGACAAAAAGGAAGAGCGCGAGAACCGAAAGAGCGCATTAAAGGGCAAAATAGAAAAACAACGAAACGTGGAAATATATAAAAAGACAAAATGCATTTAATTGTAAAGCATTTTCGGCAAGGGCATTTCCACATGGACTTCGACGGGGTTTTGCGTTAGAGGATAATTTTATCACGAATATAGAATGTACGATAATTCGAGTATGACTAAATTTTATAATTGTCTACGTGTATCGATCAGACCTCACCGACATATCCCTTTACTATTTAATATTCCTTGTACTAGTGATAATCAATATTACTTTTTTCTATCGTCTTGGAAAAGGATATTTAACCTACGTGTATTATTAATGTCTTTTGTACTCTACGTGGAAGGGTAAATATCAGGAGCGACTAAACCTGCCGGTAAAGTACTGCAGTCGAGGTATTTCACAGCGAATTCTCGAACTCAAAAATCTTCATAATTTGAAACGGGTGCTTCCACTCAATCAAACAAGCTAATTAATACTTCTAGTAGCAATCACAATTTTAGTGGATTCAATGTAATGGATCCTAGAGGGTTACATCCAAGATATGTTTGTCAAAGGAGGGTATAAATTTCTAATTAATTAATAAAGGTCAGATCTTCTAGATACACACTCCACTGGAGAATCAGAGAATACAAAAAATAAATTCCGATTAAACTTCAGGTCTCCGTAATATTGATGCAAAATAAAGAAATATTGAAAGGCGAAAAAAAACAAACTTTATTTTCCTTTCTAACTTTGATTTTTTTTTTTTACTATTCGTCGCAGTTCATATTGTTAGCTGATTATTGAAATATTTAACAGGTTCACCCTTGTTGCAAATATACATTACGAAAAAAGCATCTCTCTAGACTCGCTCTCTCATTATTACTTGAATTATTGAACTTTCCACAGTCTAAGACAAAGAAGCCTAAATCCCAAGAACCAACGGAAGAATCCCTCGTGTACAAGGGTGCTCATGAAAGAAAATGAGATTTGTACTGTTAATAGAAGGTTCGCCTAGGTTTTATTAATTTTAATAAAACAAAACGAGAGAAGCGTAAAATATTGAACTTTTTGTATTGTTAATTCGATGAAATAGTCTAGAGTGTATATTAAACATTAATAATACAATACTAATCCTTGTTGTTTAGGGTTCGTTTAATATTACAACAGCATCCAAGGTTTACCCTCGGTCATACTAGGTAAATGCCGTGACGTTAGCAATCAACTACGCCCTGGCAGACTAACTTCCAACATCCTCTTTTTGAGTGGTTTTAATTATATTCGAATAATTTCAAGATTAATGTCTGTGTTAATTGTCGCAACGATTTTTTCTGACGTTATTAAATCTTAATGGAGTATAGGAATAACACTATACCTACACTAATGAGACAGAAGCGTGTACATGATCTACATTTGATAATGATTATTATATACGAGACGAATGTAAGTAAAGCACTTTCAGGTTTACCGTATAAAAAGGTACGTGATTATTCCTGTTTTAAAACCATCATCTTCTAGGAGGAAAATTAAATATTCTTACATATTTTTTTTTTAAAAAGTAACACAATTTATACATTAGATTACAAACACACATTACAAACACGATATATATCTTTAGCGCCCTTCTACAGCACAGAAGAGCTCCGTTCACTTCTGTTCTTTAGGCAAGTTTGGTTCATCGCGAAACACGAAAGATAAAAATATTCTAGAAAACTCAGTCAGAGGGCCCCAAGTCCGTTCCTTTCCCCTAAATTCATATTTTCAATAAATATTAACATTTTAACTCCATCATTGAACAAGTACTGTCAGGCAATAGTAAGAAAAAAAGTTTTTTTAATTTCAAAGTAACATGAAAAATTAGAAAAAAAAAACGTTATCCTTTTTTTTCTGCCGTTCAATTTTCTAGTTTTTTTCTAAATAACTATTTCGGTATTCGCAATTTCAACAGCTCATAAAAAACTGACAATCTGCCAAGTTCGTTGCAATATATAACCTACGTAAAGGAAAAAAAAATGTATTATAATATCTACTGTCATAATTTTTATCCTTTTTTACGATCTTTATATAACTTAATGCAAATAATATTCATATCTGCAACTGCACACTTAGTTAAATAAAAAAACACTTCGGGGTCTAAACCGCCTCACATACCGCCCGGCTTCTTTCGGAGTTCGAACACACCATGCTCCCGTTACACACCTAGCGTAAGTAGATTCAATTTCGTAGTATTATCTAACCTGACTTTCTAACCTAATGTAGCGCTATCTCACAGAACTGTGTACAGTTTGAAAGTGCGTAAATGGTACGACGTAAGAGAGAGAGAGAGAGATTGCGAAAATTCCAAAGTGAAGAAATTAATCAAAAGTGATGTGTTGAGCGATTTTTACGATATGGGTGGTCAAGTGTATATAGTGTAGAAAAACCGGCAAAACGCGTTTGTCGTCGTAGCGCCTTTTGTGAGGTAACAATGAGGAAACAACAAATGTTGCAAGTTTCAACATTGTAGTATTAAATTCAGCGTGACCAAAGTTGCAAGATAAATTTCATAATGCTAATAATAATAATCAACACACAAAAATAGTTCAATAGATCTATTCAGCAGGAAAGAAAAAAAAAACATAATTAATTACTCAAGGTCATGTTAATGTTTATCAGAAGGTTCGTTAAAAAATACTCGTAAAATTGTTCTGATTAATTTTCACAAAACAGTTACGTTAACAACACAACCGTATTTCTATCGAACAGAGTTAAAGGTATACGCTCATACACGATTTGATAATAGCTCCACATATGTATTTATTTGTATGAAGTGAGAAGGTTGTAGAGAATGCTCGAAGCCATTCGAAGTTTCCCCACCCTTTTGAGGAAATAGTAACGGCTCGTAAGTAGTAAGTTGAGTTAAGTACGTATTGTGGTTAGTGTACAAGGGCATATGCAAAGTACACTGTAGTGTTGTCCGTCTACTTGTTGAAAATTCACCGGTGGTCAAGTGCACTGACTCTATATTTCAGCCCTAGACTGAGAATGTAAGAGAAAATATTTTCGGCTTTTGTTTTTCTATCTTGGTATAATTTTTAATGACTTGTGAATGGTCTTACTCAGTATACGCAGCAAACAAAGCAACACTACTGAAAGTTTAGATACGAATCTTTCAGCTATAAAAATCATCTTTAATCGCTATGCACAAGAATCAGACAGAATTGTAATGTTTTGTATGAGAAAATATGAAACTAAGATAAGCAAATAAATTATACATAGGGTACAAGGGATCTACCATTTTAACGTTTCGTCTGGATATAATCTCGTGCATTATACCCTTCTGTATCATTGATGTCAAGCTTCGCTATCCCCAAAATACGTATTTTTATAATTGTCGTTGAATGGTAGATTTTAAAAATTAAATTTACTGTAATTGAATGATTTTAAGTTTGGATTTTCAGAACTAAATTTGACCCAATACGCCATAGACGCCTTATTTAATGGCTGTGTGTTGTAATATTAGGTCAAATACTAATGTTTTGTCGTAGGTTTCAGTTAAAATTAAGATTTAACGAAAATGCGTGAATCCGAGATGACTAAGTTAAAGAATAATGGCCGTGAAAATTATTATTATTATTATTATTTTCAGGAGGACGAAGCACTATAATTATCAATATAATCCGATCAGCTTTTGCTCAAGTAATTTATGTGCATTTTACACAATTATTTATATTCAGGGATGGCGTAAGCTATTGTGTTGTTCATGACTTGTCTTGGATTTTCAGATTTTGGAGTGAATGTTAAAATTGGGAGGGTGTAATAAAATTTTAGTAGCGTTTCTATCGATTTTTCACAGTTTTTCTTTAAGTTGTGGGTGTTGTGAATTTAGGCGGTAAATACCTCGAACTGGGGGTCTGTCGGAATCACTGTAGCTGTTGCTGCCAATATTATTGCATTACATAATAATAATTCGCAGCTATATTTGATACACTACTGAATGAGCCCTCTCCCGAAGGAAGAAGTTGGGTTGTGGATTTACGTAAAGTAGACTCTAATTCAAAATTGGATATGAGGCATTCCATGTAAGATCATCCACGGCATGTCACCACACAATCTCAGATTTCGATGAAACTTGCTATGGTTGGAGGATTTCTGGCGCTGAAACGAAAAATGTTAATTCTGCTGAGATCTGTGGTGGGGTTCAAAAGTTATGGAGGTTCAAATTTATGGCAAAGTTGACAGAAACGTGCGTGCGAAATCATATCAGAATAGAAAAACAGGTTTACCTTATTCGTATTTGTGTTAGAGAATTCAGGTTTGTTTTATGGTATTCAGATTGAAATGAGCCATCGTCCGGAGTGAAATGTGTACAGCGCAGTTTAGTTTCAGATCTGGCTTATTAAAGAATTGCAGTATTCCGAATGCAATCTGGTATTTCAGCACCGGCCACGCCTTTAATTGTGACAAAAACTACAGATAACTGGTAGCATGCACTTACACTATGCCAAAAACTGGGATAAATGAGAAGGAGTGGATGAGATAAGAGTTTTTGTTAAAATATGTATTCGTCCACTTCTTGTTCCTCCATCACAGTTTTTGAAATGTTACGAGTTATCTGTACAACAATTTGTGTCGCAAGGCTGAACACGGAATGCTGCAATACTTCAATAAGCGAGATTTGTACATCACCCGCTAATCTCCGGTGTACCCATTTCTCTCCAAACGTTTCGTTCTGATGCCATAAAATTAGCTTGCAGTCTCCAGGACGAATACGAAGTAAGATATCCTGTATTTTCTACTTTCATGTGGTGTCGCTCGTACGTTTCAGTCATTTTTGCCATAATTTATAATCTCCACAACTTTTAAACATCACCACCGATTTCAGGTCAAATTAAAAATTTGGGCTCAGCTTCAGAAATTCTTTAACCGTACAAATTTTTATCAAAATCCGAGATGGTGAAGTGACATTTTCACTTTTCTGTGAATGATTTGACTTTGAATGATCCACAGATGTACACAGATTAGAGTTTTTAAGGCCGAAAATACCGGAAATTTTCGAAAAAAAAGCTGATTTTTTTCCACGAGGGAAAAAAATTGGTTTTAATGAGGACATTTTTTTTTTGCTTTTTATCACCAATATTCACAATTTAACACACCTAATGCATTTGTCATTTAGGTTTAGTACAATTAAATGCTCTTACGTTAAAAAGCATACAAAAACCTTTCAATTTACATTAGGAATTCAATCTATCTCATTAGTACCGTTGTATATGATACAAAAGTTCTCTTAACTTTAGGCATCTTTGCCTCAGACCCAGAAAAAATTAAAAAATTCTTCCAAACTTTGTCAGATTCCGTTTCTTTGCGGATTTGTTTTTGTAAATTTATGTTTCGAACGTCAACTACCATTTTAACTAATTCATTCACGGTAAAATATCAGACCCCGTAATATTTAAAAAAAAAACGTTCTTTTCCAAAGTAGCACTAAAAATTAAAAATCTTTCCGGCGATCAACTGTTTCGTTTTTTAAAAACACGACCTTCTGTTTTGGCCTGTTTCTTGTACAGATGTTATCTTCAGAAAATTAGAATAAATTATTTCCTTCTCAACGTAATTACAAATTTGCGAAAAGAAACAATTAAAATATATTAGAACTCCTTTTGAACTTTTTCGAATTGATTATATATATTATTTGAATTGATTGATTTCACATGACAAAGCGGACCAAATAAACGTTTACGTAATATTGGATTGTTCAGTAGTTCTGCTAAGAATTCGTTTTTATTTCTGGAAAACATGCCAGAGATCATTCTTAGAGCTGTGACCCTAATTCCATTAGTACGTAAACCACTCAGAATGGTTTTAATCCGTTTCGGCACGTGACTATCATCGTGATGACTCAGTGTTAATAAAATGTAACTGTGTTCTTTCTCATTTTGTTTCAGGAAGAATCCTTCAACGGAGACCTTTCAGCTTTACTTTGTACTCTGAAGCTAAAAAAACAAGAGGAAAACAATTTGGCTATTTCTAGTACCCTTCAAACATATAACGTGATGATTGATGATTTGTATAGCTTTTTAAATATGTGTGTGAAACGGTAATTTTGCACCGTTTACTGCACTGTTGATTAACTACTTGTGCTTAATTAAATTAATAAAGCAGAGATGGCTTCAAATGAAGACGAGTACAAGGCCATGCAATATCCAGTAGAAGTGAAAGAGGAAAAGTTTGAAATTGATGAAAATAAGGTAATATTTTTATATAAATTAATTGCAGGGGAATCTATTTTCGTTTGCTTTATATTTTCAGTTGTGCAATGTGCATGGATAATATTTGTTTTCTTTTTGCAGTGGGAACGTGAAAGTTTAACTGTGCCCAATGAAAGACACTTCATTGATAAGTTTAGATAAGTATATAACTGGTACAAACGTCCGTTTCTTCCAGTTACTTTAAGTTACAGTTAGTTTTCTTTAAACATAACACAATATGTTTGTGAACCAAGCCTGATATAACAGTTTATCCCTACTGTGAATAACATTGCATTATTTAAGTTTCGGTAGCAGATATTCATATAATACTGATAAAACTATTTACCGTTCATGTTATAAATTAACATTTACATTCTTTTTCTTTTATTAATAAAGCTATATTGGATGTGGTCCTCTTCGTACTACATATGTTCTATTCAGTTGTGACAAATATTAAAAACATGGTGTTAGTGGGGGCATTCTCGAATGCGGCTTGTAAGAATCACCGCAACAAAGGAGGCGTTAGTGAGAGCAGGTCAATATTTGGAACACAAACAGTGGTATATGGTCCTCTAACGTCTATGATTTTAAAGTGGGAGAAAATCCTTTAACTAATGTAATGTTTTAGATTAATGCCTGTAAGGCTGTTCTTACAGATAATACATAAACATGTGAAGAATTATGGGAAACAATTAAGATGTGGACACTTCAACAACGTCTGCATAAACATGGTAAGTGGTTAAACGGGGAGATTTGTTGTGCAGTAGTTGAATGCGTCTCAGTAAGCAACACAAGGGAATGCGTCCTTTCCTTTCCTATCTTCTTAGCTGAAAATTCAATTTCTGAAAAAAAAATGCCTCTCAGCAATCAAGGACTATGCGCAACGTATACGACTGTGGCATAGTAAATTATTCATCAGATGTTGAAATTGAATTGAATGGAATTGAAATGGTCCTTATTGAAGCCGGTGAGGTTCAGCCAATGCCTGCTCTGCCGCCTAACTCTTGTCAAAATAAGATTATGGTTACAATAGGAAAAAAGAAAGAATAGTGCACATTACCACAAAAATTGAATTACATGAAATATACAATGTTAATAATATACCCGAATTACAATACAATAAAAAAGAATGAGAAAAGAATAATGCATGATAAAGGTAATAATAGTAACAATAATAAAGCTATATACTAAATGCACTTACTCACTCACTCTATTTCTCACACAAACACACACACATGCACATATAAATACACTCGACGCGCAATATTTTTATTGGTGTCAACAGTTACATATCTACGAGGCGAAAAACGTTGCAAATATATAATAGTTCGAGCTTAGTAATTGCCTCCGATGGAGGAAACATTTAACCATATTTCTGAACACAATGGAAGTGGTAGAGTTTTTAATATTGATTGGCAGAGCTCCATGTTCTTGCTGCTGAAACAGAAAATGAACCAGCTGTTTTGCAGAGTCTGAAACGAGGGGCATTAAAGGCATTACTATTACGTGTTGAGTAGTGATGAACAGTTGCAGGTGAACTACAGTCAAGTACTAGGGTGATCATTGGTTGTTACTTGAGCAGGAAGACAACACAATGTAGCTGGCCGGTAACAAACAAAGAACTTGGTCAATATTCGGAAAGCACGTGTCCGCTCCCACAGAAAGGCTCCCATCACAACAGGAGCGTCAGAAGTAGGAGCATGGCAGGACTAGGTGGTTGTGGGAGCTTCTTCTTGGGGTTGTGGTTCCTTGAAATTGTTGAAGCGACATTTAGTTTATTTGCAGTTACTATGTATTCTACAGTGCAATCCACTAACAAACAACTAATGTTAACACGCTGCATAACTTTGTGCTGCTTCCTGAATTCGAAATATTCACAGGAATGAAAAGAACAATATCCATTTTACATTTCTCAAAGACAAAGATAATCCGGTTCTAAATTCATTACGAACGGTCGTTGACTCGGTAGATAATGCTGCCTGCCGGTCACCAGGTGCTACTACCGTCCAATTACCGGTCTTACTTCAAACATTTGTCCCTTACGGGACCTGGCGATCCTATATACTCTAATCATTGGTATTACCTGGTTTTTAATCGTCTATTATGTTAAGATATCATTACTCTTATAAGTTTATGATTTATGTGAAACTACTTCACAGCGTTCTTCGAAAAAAAAATGGATGGGAAATTCCGAGACCTGTTTCTAAATTTTAAGAGTTATTTTTATTTTCATCTATAATAAGAAAGTTCTTCTCAAACGTTGGATAACCTTCAACATGACTTGATTTTCCTTGACTCTCCTGTTATTATTATGTATGGTTTACCACAGCATGCCGTCGGTATTTCCAAGCACGTTAAGTATCTATATTCTCCCGCCTTTGTTTTAGCGTCCGACTTGCTTTCCTTAAACCCTGATACTCCCAGTTTCTCAGGATGCGAAGGAACTTTGTTTTCCCCTGCCAGAAATCTTAAATTTGATTTTTAAAGTTTTGCATTGGCATGTACCCTGGTAGACCTTCAACCGATGTTTGAATTATTGCTTTTCAACAATTGTTTGCGCTTAGTTAAACATCAGTATGTCAAACGTGCACAGGTGTAATCCAGGAATCAGCCTATACCAACGTAAATTTCCGAGGTTCAGAGATTTTTTTTGTCATCCTCAAGCTCCCGATTAACGCAATATCCTCGGCATTTTTTCTGGTTCCTGGTCAACTTTTCTAGCGCCTATTTCTATGAATTTCGTTCAAATTTAAGCGAATATTCTAGATTTTTATCAAATTAGACCATCATATGACCCAACACGAGCGTCTAGTGATTCTGTCTAGCGCTCACTACGTTTGTCTTGTTCGTTGTTTTTAAAATAAATACTGAATGAAATTATTGAAATTGCTATAGACAGTCTCAAAACTTTCGAGGCGCACTTAACAATCCACGGTGATTCTGCAGGTGTCCCTCGGCAGACCATGTTGAGTATCACTGCTCTATAGAAACAATAAAATTATTTTTCGCCAATCTTTTCTGGTCAATTTTCACTGCGTACCCTCTTCCTTTATTGGTACATTCGCTTTGATTTATGTCTCACACGTTATATATTTGCTTTGGATACCTTCCACATACCGAAACAAAGTTTTTTTTTAATTTCCGCTGCCCGTATTTTCTTGAGATTAATATCTGCATTGTAATTGTATCCTGACCTTGTATCTCTTAATCTTGTTTCCTTATAAATATTTTTTTTTGGATTTCAGCCATGCAGTTCAGCTTGTACAGGTTCACAGGACAAACTAGATGAATTTATAAAGACTTTAAACCATGACGAAATTGTATCCTCGATAGAGATCGTTAAACAGTTGCAGAAGGCATTAACGGACGCCAGTGAAAGGGAAATTGAAGAGGAAGGCATAAAAAACGAAATAGAAATAAAACAAGAGAAGAATTCTGAGGAAATATTAGGCCAACATTCAAAGGGTTTGGATAACATGGAATCAGATTTGCAGGTTAGTAGTTTCATTTGACATTAGTTCTTTCCAGGCTACGAATTAGGACATATTATTTTCACTTTTGAGACTATTCAATTGAAGTCATCAAAAATGCTAACGATTATAAATATTTTGGATATTTCACAATTCCTGATATTTGTCCGAAATATGCCATTTTAAATATGTTAAGAAATTTAACATTGAAAAGAAAATTATAAATTAATTGTGCAATAAGTTTACACAAATATAAGTTTCTGAAAGTAAATTTTTAATTCGGAGGGCTTTCCCATAATCTTCATATTTTGACGCATGTCTATGTTAATAAAATTATTCCCATTTTAATCAGACGTGGTGAAATAGATGTAAAATTTATTAAATATAAACACGGTTAGTAATCATTTTAGTTCTGCTCTTTAAATACTAATGCGAGCTGCTATAATGATTACTTGCTAATCTTTGTTCTCTAACAACGCTACTCGGTAAAGGAATGAAGTTTCTAGTACCAGAAGCAAGTTTCCCATTTCCTGCCTCAAAAATTGCTGGTGGTACATTCTCCAGTAAAGAGACAGACAAAATTGGCTGTGTTAATATTTCATTAAACCAAAAGACTTGAATGGCAACTTTTTTGTTTCTTTTAGATGGTCAGTAATTAATAATCTATTCGGAAATCTAATCTACCGCCGAAGCTTTAGCAATTAGTATAGCAACTAAACATGTACAGATGTTACTTTTCTAATACTATTTTTAACTGTTTGGAATAATTATTTTTCCTTTGTAAAGTTTAAAAGTAATAATTCTGACTGAAACTCTCAATTTCGGGGAGCGGGGTCCAGAACTTCGAACCCACACCCTGAATGCGACCCTGATTGTAATAATACTGCAAGTACTTATTTTATTCCGGTAGAAAGTATTTCGATCAAAGTTATAGTAGTGGGAAGAATTAGTGAATATCTTCATGAATATCAAGAGGGAAGACGAACAATTCAAATGAATTTGGTGATTCCACTATACAAATGAACACACACTCTAAGGAGAAGATTTATGGATATAATTTTTGTCAATCAGAAAACCGTAATTCGGATTTCAATATACACGTAAATAAAAATGTTTTTCTTCAAAGGTAAATGTGGTCCTAATATTTTTTTTTTTCTGTAGCGAATTAATGTATTAATTTACAGGAAAGAAACTCGATGTAGTGAAATAAAATGTCGTATAATTAGAATACCTAAAATTACCTCTGACTAAATAAACAATTGCGGCTTTACAATAGTAAGACATATTTTAAAGTTTATAAACTCAAATTCAGCGACATTACTTGCCACTGAAATCTTCAATCAAATCGCAATTTCCCAGAATAGATGCAACCTCGTTTCCTATAGATGGAACAGCCAGCGGGAACAGTAGGTCTTGAATCATGGTGTTCCTTAGATAGTTCTTTGTGAGCCTCAGCTTAGAAAAGCTGTTTTCGGCAGACATAACTGGAATCGAGGAGGCTAAGGAATCAATTATATGCCCAGTTCCGTAAGCAAGTAACAAAAATAAAGTAGACAAATATCGTCCAGTAGCCATGTTGTCAACGGTTGCTGCAGTATTTGGAAGTATCATTTATGATCAGGTCATGCAGCATGTTAACCCGGTGCTTTCAATATATCAACATGGCTTTGTACAGAAGAGATCTACTGTAACTAACTTGGCTATAATTACAGACTTCATAGCTTCCACCTTAGACGATAAAGGACAAGTAGGTGCTGTATACTCCGATTTAAAAAAAAAGCAATCGATACTGTAGACCATAATATACTAATTCAAAACTTTCCACATTCAGTTTTAGTCCTTCTAATTCTTCAGATCTTATTTAAGTAACCGTAGACAATACGATATATATAAGAGATATAAAGCCAATTGCTTTTGTTTCGGTTCCGTTGTTCCTCAGATATAATCTTGGTCCCCTTCCGTTTTTATTATTTATTAATGACGTTCCATACGATATTCAAACTTATTGTAAGCTGTTGTTTGCAGACTACTTAAAAATATTTGTTAATGTAAAGTCCTTGGATGACTGTCGACTCCTTCAACAGTATTTGTCCAGTATACTGAAATAGTGTTCTAGGAATAGACTTGAAATAAATATTGGTAAGTGCAAAGTCATGATTATAGCAGACGGGAGTAAAACTTACGAATTCACGTACCAGATCAATGGAATAAGAATACACATGTGCTACAATTAAAGAATTAGGTGTTGCATGCGATAACAAACTAATCTTTTTGCCCTATATGGTAAATATAACCAATGACACATATAGAATTCTAGCATTTATTGTTAGAGCAACCACACAATTTGCAAATGATAGCACTTTTAAGACTCTTTACCAATCCTATGTTAGGTCCAAACTTGAATATGTGTCACTTATATGGAATACCTCTATGAAAGGAAGTTGTCAGAAGATCGAACATGTATAAAGCAAAGTTTTACCTTTTCCCACATACGGGTTTCTCCCCGAAATACGAATCTTACAACATTTTAATTGATAACTTTACAGTTCAGAAACTTGAACAAAGACAAACATTTAACGACTTACTTTTCTTGTACAGACTTTTGCACAATAATATAGACTGTACCGAATTAATTGCAAAAATGATTATTAAGGTTCCGTCCCTCAAAGCGCACGAGGGAAATAGTGGCCTATTCTATTACAGGAAAGCTCCTACAAATGTATTAAGTGTGTCACCTACATGAAAAACTAGTGAAACGTATAATGTAATAGGTAAGAATTGTACAAATTTTTACATTTTGGAAATTTGGAAGAACTTTTAAAAAAAAATAATACAAAATATATTCAAAAGAGCTGTTTGGACAAAAACAAATAAAAAAAGAGTATAGATGTTTCATTATTTGTGTCATTAAATTTAGTAATTATTACAGACGATATAAATTGTCTTTAAGGCCTTTTGTGTCGATAGATAAATAAATAGAAAGTGTGGTACTGTTTTTTGGAGCTAAGACGCCTGCAGCGCACAATCCAGATGGCGACACATGTTTAAATTTGACTTAACTCTGTCAGATTAATGCCCTCTGGACAACTTTACACGCGGTATTCATATGTCATTCTATCAAATAATACATAATTTACACTTGTGCCCGTGTCGGTCTCTGGTGATTACGAGTCGTGCATTGTGAGGGTATCCTAAACAAATGACTACCTATCTTCAAACTGCGCTGGATTGAGTTGAAACCAGCGCCAGATAGTGATTAGTCGCCTATAAACTATTGATTATTTTTCTTCCAGTTACCCTAGAACTACTGGCCGATTGTAAATAATCTTTGACATACAGATTCAGTAGTTATATCGA